>LR543868.1:0-35235 GCA_900536305.3 Caenorhabditis sp. 40 LS-2015
GGCCTCTCTCCGAAGCAAATCGAGAACTGGTTCAATACGAAAAGAAGCAAGAACAAGATTTCAATGGATCAATGATTACTTTTTACTTGTTTTGTGTCTCTTTTTCTGTTCTTCTTCCTAGATACATAAAAATGTTTCTCTTCTGTCGTTCTTTACGTTTCAGATTAGCTGGCCGTGTTGGTGGTGGTTTTCAATGAATTCAAGATCAGACGGGGACAACCTGAACCAAGTTAGACCTTAACAAAATCTGATGATAATCGTTGTAGCCTTCGATAGAAAATAGAGAAGCAGTGAAAAAACGATGGTGTTAGTGTGTGATTTTCGACGACGGTCGAAAAACTTTTCGCTTTTATTTTGAATGGTTTCAAAAGATACTTTCGAGTTTCATTGTTTTCGAAAGACACACACTGGGTGCTTTGCACTGACTAAGATTGTTTTATTCATATTCTATTTTTTTCACTCCAAACGCAAGCAGCTGCTCGTTTTGCGCATATTTTGTTCATGCAGTGGCGAGAAATAGTGAGGGTCACTTTGTCAACACTGAAAATTTTAGAGAAATTTATATTTATGAAAAACTTTGTGAGTCATGATTAAAATGCCGAGAAAAGAGAATCATTTGTTAAACTCCCAAAAACCATTCTCATAGCCTTCGACGCAGTTCTCCAGGAGTATCTTTCGACGAGCTTCTACATAGCGGGATTTGTCTTGGACCTGAAAAAGGAGACACATAATCGAAGAAAGCATGGGGAAAAAAATAGAGAAATTTCGAATCAAGATAGTCTAAAATCGGCATAGAAATTGTAAATTTCGAATCGAAAAAATCTTCGAAATTATTTTTTTTCATATATTAGATTTTTTTTTTCTCGCCGATTCTAACGAAAAATACACCAATGGATTGGAAATTTTCTGTAGATCATTTTTAATTTTCGAATTTTTGCAGAATTTCGACTCTGACATCTTTTGGAGTTTAGAGGCCAATTAACTCTAGAAGACGTCAAAATCAATATTTTCACAATTTTGAATTCGTCAAATGACCTACAGAAAATTTCCAATCCAATGCACGGCACCCCGAAGCGAAAAAATTGAAAATGGTTACTGACGCACTACGTGATGGCGCGTTTCGCGACACCCGCGCGTTTGAATTTTCAAAATTAGAAAATGATCTATTTTTCGCTGAAAAAACATTATTCGGAAGAATTTGGGGAAAATTAGATAAAAAATTCATAAAGCGAAAGATATTTTAGCTTTTGTTATTGATTGTCTGCGGAATTCGAACCGATCTCTTCATCTTTCCGTTTTCGACCGGTAATCAACGAACACGGCTATTTACTTCGTCGTCAAGAGCTTTTTCGAATCATTTTGGGTTCCGGAATCGAAAAAACATCAACTAACACAAATTTCCAAGAAGCTGGAATGATTATCACTGAAAAAAATGTCTAAAATTCACGAAATTTCAACAAAATTATCTTTAACCTGTATTAACTTTTCCTACACCGCATCAATTTTGAAAATTTCGGTGTTTTTGAGCAGCTCTAGTCATAATCTTCATTAATTATTGAAAATTTCTGTGAAAAACAAGCTCCAACACTCGTTATTGCTCTAAAACTCCATTTTCAGTACTAAAAAAAACATCATTTGAATTGGCGCGCTCAAGCGAGCGCACCTGCATTTTTTCAAGTTTTTCGCTTCGGGGTGGCGTGCAATGGTATGTATTTCTCAAAAATCGGCTCGCTGATACTTGAGATAGGGAGCAGAGAAAAATATCAAAATTTGAAAAAAAAAATTCTAGTTCTTTCTCTCATTATCATTTTAGTCGTCAGTTGGCCAATTTTGGTGAAAACTACACAAAGCAATTAGAAATTTTCCGTAGATCATTTCTCAGTTTTAAAGTTTCTAAAAACTCCGTTTTTGACGTCTTCTGAAGCCTTCAACGTCGACTTCTGACCACCGCTACTACATTGACCACAGAAGACGTCAAACTTTGAATTTTTGGAAAATTCAAAATCTCATAATGATCTACGAAAAATTTCCAATCTAATGGAATTATTTTCAAAAAGTTCGGTCCACTTGGTTTTGAGACAAAGCAAAGCCAAAGTTCTAAACCAAAATCTCACCATCAAAATCGTTCGCGAACGCGTAGGTGTTCATCAGCGTCTCGCGGCACTCGGTCAAAGTGTTGACGGCCTTCTCCAGACACTTGACCTCGACGTAAGCTAAACCAGGTAGCGGTTGAGACTGGCTCTCGACTTTTCCCGATCCTTATCCTTCTCGGCGTCGGTGTAGCTGAAATTTTGGATATGGAGAGACACATTAAAAAAAAATCCGATCTACCCATATTACTCTCATTGAAATTGGTTGAGTGGTTATCAAGATAAAACGGAGAGAAGATTTTTCAAAAAAAAAAGTTTTTTCAGAATTTTTCAAAGTGTTCTGTCATCTCTATTTTAGCTCACAGTGAACCGATTTTTGCGAAATTCATACAAATGGGTTGGAATCTTTCTGTAGATCTCGAAAAATTCAAATTTGACGTCTTATCGAATCAGTTTTGTGACTGTGGTCTCATCCCGTGAAGTCGATGTTTAAGGCTTCAGAAAACGTCAAAAAATTGCAATTTCGAAAAGTTCAAAAACGCAAATTGATCTACGGTCAATTCCCAGACCGTCTGTGCAATTTTTATCTGAATCTCATGTCTACTTTTGAGAAAAAGTTTGAAAAGTGATTTTCGATTTTTGGATTTTTCAGTCACCTCTATCTCCGCCCTCATTGTGCCGATTCTGATGAGAGCTATACGAATCGATGGCAATTTTTTATAATACCCACCCATTACATCCTCGCTGCGTGTGCGCCTTCCAATCGCCCATGCACAGCCAGCAGATCTGGTATCGACACGTCAGCTCATGTGATCCGCCGTTCTTCTCGATCGTCCCCTGACACTTTGGGCACTCTTTCGTGTTGACGACAATCCAGTTGAACGTCTCCGAGTCGTACTGGCATCGCTTGAACCAGAGTTTCAGGTACTCGCAGGTTATCGGCTCGTGCCACGCTTGACTACAGCAGAAGCAGAAGTGAGCTCCGCAGAGGCACGGGATGAGCTGGGCGTCGGTGGTGGTGGTCTGCAAAAAAAAATTTCATGAATTCAGGTTTCTGTTCGACGGTCTTTGGGAGTCAGTGTCACTATATGGGTCATTCTTAAAATTTTGGCTCCGCATACTGCAAAACTGCCGCACGATTTTTAATTTTGCTCTTCAACTTTGTTCCCCGTTTTGAAAATTTTCAATCCAGTGGTTTAATTTTGGTTGAAATCTGTTACCTGAACGCTGAGATAAGGATCGACAAAAATTGAAAGTTTTCAAAAATCGTCGATTTTTCAGCCAATTTTTGTCACAATCGATAATAAGATATTATCACGAAAATGCCACTGAACAGTTAGAAATTTGTCGCACGCAATTTAAAATTTTGAAATTTCCGAAAACTTGAATTTCCGACGCCTTTTGAAGCCTCGAAGACTCGGACGCCTTCTGAAGTCCAGAAGACGTCAAAATCAAAGTTTTCTGAAATTTCAAGATCTCAAAATGATACATGGTTTTTTTTCGGCATTTGTTACGCTGAAAAAGGATGGAAAGAAAACATTATTGATTTTATGTAAAAAAATGCGGAGAAAACCATGAAAAATGGGCGAAAACTCGGTGGCTGAATTGAAGTATAAACTAGGCCACCAGGGGCATCTTTCTTTCAAAACTGACCTCCTTGAGGCAATTTTTCGGGTGTTTAGAGCTATTTCAGACCGTTTTCATCATGATTTTCGGAATCAGCACGTTTGATTACACATTTGAAAGCAAAAAAAAATTCAGCCCGGAATCCACCTTCAAACTCAAAGTGGGCGGAACCTATAGAAAATTTTCAATTTCAGCATTTTCGGTTGTCAGGGAATTCAAGCTTTCTGAACCAGAGATGCGCGGACAGCGAAATTAATTTTCACGGACAGCGGACACTGTTTTTTCTGACAACGGACAACAGACGCGGACAGCTAAAAAAACGTACGGACAACGGACATCCGATAACTATCTTTTTCTGAAAGATGAGAGTCTTTTTCTCGTAAAACGGACACCGGACAAAAAAAATATTCTTACGGACAACAGACAGCGGACAACAGAAAACAAAAAATGCACAGACAACGGACAACGGACTGTCCGCGCATCTCTGTTCTGAACTTTTCAAATCTTCCGATTCTCGATGTTCCCATCAAAGCTCCGCCCATTTTTATAGTACGTCGGCCCATAGAATTGAAACCGCGCTCCACCGGAAAGCGCCTCCGTCTTTCAATTATCTTTTTTTTTCAACTTTAAGACATGAAAACATTGTTCACCTCCTACTATCATTGCAGATGATGAAAAAACTAGGTAAATTGTCCAAAGCAAGAAAAATGAATTCAAAATGTTCGGCGATCGAAAATCTTCTCTTGCTGCAGCAGCGATTGCATTTTTCTGCCACCAGTTTGTCCCGATTTGAAAAAAAACTTTCTATCTCACCTTCATGGATTCCTCCTTCTCGTCGTTTCCTGGCTCCTCCATCTTACTGTCGTTATCCTCCGAATCCGAGTACTCGTAACCCATTTTGGAATGGTTTCGGGGATTCTGAAAATTCAAACAAAATTCAATGAAAAAATTGAGAAACCTCGAAAAAAGAAAAATAGCAAGTTTAAGAGCTGAAAAAGTGAGGACTTTTCTAGACCGGAAAACTTTGGTGATAAGAAATTTTTTTTGATTGGAAAAAGGAAGGAAATCGTGTTGAAATTGTTGATTACATGAATATTCTGATGGAGAAAAAAAAGAAAAATCTAAAATTTTAAGGACAAACTTTTTTTTTGAGTTTTTGATTCAAGAAAAGAGGATTTTTTCGGAGGGAGAAGCAATCAATAAAGCAACGAAATAGGCGGAAAATACACTTTTTTTTTGGATGTTTTTTTATAATATGAGCAATTTTCCTCAGATATTATGGGTCTCTCTCTCTCTCTCCTTCAATTGTTTCTCTCCTCCCTGTTTTCTCGCAAAGAGTGGGAGCGAGGTGCAGTCATGTATTTTTGTGTGATTTACAATCTGAATATTGTCCCATATTTCCACTTATTGAACTATGAGTGACACTATGTATAGATTTTAAACGCAGATAATACAGAAAAAAAAGTGGAGACTAAAAAAGACAAATTTTAAAAGTGTTTTAAACTTAACTTAATACGTCCTATCTAACTATAGTCTGGTTCAGACCTAGTTTAGAGTNGAAACTGACCTCCTTGAGGCAATTTTTCGGGTGTTTAGAGCTATTTCAGACCGTTTTCATCATGATTTTCGGAATCAGCACGTTTGATTACACATTTGAAAGCAAAAAAAATTCAGCCCGGAATCCACCTTCAAACTCAAAGTGGGCGGAGCCTAAAGAAAACATTCAATTTCAGCATTTTCGGTTGTCAGGGAATTCAAGCATTCTGAACCAGAGATGCGCGGACAGCGAAATTATTTTTCACGGACAGCGGACACTTTTTTTCTGTCCGGACAACGGACAACAGACGCGGACAGCTAAAAAAATGCACAGACAACGGACAACGGACTGTCCGCGCATCTCTGTTCTGAAGTTTTCAAATCTTTCGATTCTCGATGTTCCCATCAAAGCTCCGCCCATTTTTATAGTACGTCGGCCCATAGAATTGAAACTGCACTCCACCGGAAAGCGCCTCCGCCTTCAAATTATCTTTTTTTTTCAACTTTAAGACATGAAAACATTGTTCACCTCCTACTATCATCGCAGATGATGAAAAAACTAAGTAAATTGTCCAAAGCAAAAAAAAATGAATTCAAAATGTTCGCCGATCGAAAATCTTCTCTCGCTGCAGCAGCGATTGCATTTTTCTGCCACCAGTTCGTCCCGATTTGAAAAAACTCTCTATCTCACCTTCATGGATTCCTCCTCCTCGTCGTTTCCTGGCTCCTCCATCTTACTGTCGTTAACCTCCGAATCCGAGTACTCGTAACCCATTTTGGAATGGTTTCGGGAGTTCTGCAAATTCAAACAAAATTCAATGAAAAAATTGAGAAATTTCGAAAAAAGAAAAATAACAAGTTTAAGAGCTGAAAAAGTGTGGACTTTTCTAGACCGGAAAACTTTGGTGATAAGAAATTTTTTTGATTGGAAAAAGGAAGGAAATCGTGTTGAAATTGTTGATTACATGAAGATTCTGATGGAGAAAAAAAGAAAAATCTAAAATTTTAAGGACAAACTTTTTTTTTTGAGTTTTTGATTCAAGAAAAGAGGTTTTTTTCGGAGGGAGAAGCAATCAATAAAGCAAGGAAAAAGGCGGAAAATACACTTTTTTTTGGATGTTTTTTTATAATATGAGCAATTTTCCTCATATATTATGGGTCTCTCTCCCCTTCAATTGTTTCTCTCCTCCCTGTTTTTTTTTTTGCAAAGAGTGGGAGCGAGGTGCAGTCATATATTTTTGTGTGATTTACAATCCGAATACTGTCCTATATTCCCACTTATTGAACTGTGAGTGACACTATGTAGATTTTAGGCGCAGATAATACAGCAAAAAAAAGTGGGGACTACCGCTTTCTAAAAGATAAATTTTAAAAGTGATCAACCTTGATACGTCCTATCTAACTATAGTCTGGTTCACACCCAGTACAGAGTTGGAGGATGTGTCAAATATCATTCAAAAGCTTCAAAGTGAAAATCAACTGTTTTAAGTGCCTCCATCTCAACTTTTCTGATATTGCAAACTCCGCTGCAAAAACTGAATACAAAAGTGGATCGTAAATTTTTCAAGCTTGCCCATAACATGGGACACATCCTCTAACTCCAACCTGAGTGCAAAATCTTACTTAGTAAAACAATCCAAGAAAAATGAAAATTTGTAATTTCAGAATCTGAGAATCAGAATGTCCCAAAAACTCACCAATAAACATTTTCGAATATTTAGAAAAATCAATAGAAAAGAACTTTCCGACCCCTTTGAACAGTCAGGGGTCTTGGAATGTTCTATAATAAATTTATAGAAAATACAAGGCGAGAGGACAGGGGAACTCCATGCGGTCGGGCGTCTTGGGGGGAAGAATGAGAAAGAATGACGGGGGAGTGGGCTGGCTTCTCCGCGCTTCTATGAATCTCTCGGTTCCGCGTACTCTTTCGTCTTCTGTTTGCTTTGGGAGGAGAGAGACAGAAAGAGAGAGGCCCCAACCGTCACCGTCTGACCAGTGCCAGCCGGTCGGTAGAGGGGAAGAAAGAGTGAGGAAGGATGGGAGTGAAAGAGAAAGAGAGACAGCAAGGAAGAGANAATATCATTCAAAAGCTTCAAAGTGAAAATCAACTGTTTTAAGTGCCTCCATCTCAACTTTTTCTGATATTGCAAACTCCGCTACAGAAACTGAATACATAAATGGATCGTAAATTTTTCAAGCTTTCCAATAGTATGTGACACATTCTCTAACTCCAACCTGAGTGCAAAACCTTACCTAGTAAAACAATCCAAGAAAAATGGAAACTTGTAATTCCAGAATCTGAGAATCAGAATGTCCCAAAAACTCACCAATAAATATTTTCGAATATTCAGAAAAATCAACAGAACAGAACTTTCCGACCTCTTTGAACAGTTAGGGGTCTTGGAAAGTTCTGTAATAAATTTATAGAAAATACAAGGCGAGAGGACAGGGGAACTCCATACAGTCGGTCGTCTTGGGGGGAAGAATGAGAAAGAATGACGGGGGAGTGGGCTGGCTTCTCCGCGCTTCTATGAATCTCTCGGTTCCGCGTACTCTCTCGTCTTCTGTTTGCTTTGGGAGGCGAGAAAGAGAGAGGCCCCAACCGTCACCGTCTGACCAGTGCCAGCCGGTCGGTAGAGGGGAAGAAAGAGTGAGGAAGGATGGGAGTGAAAGAGAAAGAGAGACAGCAAGGAAGAGAAGACCGGGGTTGTGGTTGCGACTCGGGGCCCCTCTCTCCTCCCAAAGCAAACAGGAGACGAGAGAGTACACAGAAACTAGAGGTTCATAACAGAGAGAGAGAGAGAGAGGCCAGTCCACCCTTCCAACATTCTTTCTCACTCTTCACAGCCGACACACTGAGTGGAACCCTCATTCTTTCCCCCCAAGATGACCGACTGTATGGAGGTCCTAATTTCTTTCGCCTTGTATTTTCTATAAATTTATTCCAGAACTTTCCAAGATCCCTGACTGTTCAAAGAGGTCGGAAAGTTCTGTTTTGTTGATTTTTCTGAATTTTTAAAAATGTTTATTGGTAAGTTGTTTGTGACTTTTTGATTCTCAGATTCTGAAGTTTTGAAATTTTCAGAGTTTGCTCAAGGGATCGGACGCCTGAAAATCAGAAGGATGTCACTCTCTGTGGTGAGTTTTTTAGAGACTCGGCATCGTGCCAACTTTTCAAAACTATGTGTTCTGTTGTTATTTCAACTGAACTGAGTATTTTGAAATTTAATTCTGACTATGTTAAGCAGACTTGTGAATCACCGGACCGGACCGGTAGAAATCGCCCAACTGACTCGGGCCGGCGCCGCTGTAACAAGTCCGAGGTTAAGTGAACCGAAAAGAGGTCATGAAAGGATATTAGTACCCGAAAAACCGCTTCAAAGAGGCTATTTTTTGAAAAACTGGCTCATCGTGATCGTGGCCAAACTCCGCCGAGAAACTCTTCCGCGGCGTCTCGCCACAAAAAAAAATTATCCATTAGTTTTTGTGGATTTTGTGCTTTCCATTCGTTATTACAGGGATTAAGCGTAAGCTCAAAAAAAAATTGCTGAAAATCGCTTAAAAAATTGGTGGCGAGACGCCGCGGAACAGTTTTTCGGTGGAGTTTGGCCACGGCCACGATGGGTCAGTTTAAAAAAAAGGCCTCTTTGGCTCAGTTTTTCGGGTACTTAGAGACATTTTTGAAAATTTTAATTATGATTTTCGAAATCTGCACACATGATTACATATTTTAAAGTAAACTCAAATTTTTGCCCGGAATCCTCCTACAATCTCAACCAATTTTTTTTCAACCTAACTATTTTTAAAATTGTATAACCTTATTGAGAAACGCTTCGAAATAAGTTTAATCATGAATGAGTATCGTTCGAGTTGGTGTAATGAGTAAAACTTCGACACTCCATTTGTCAAAATCGAGCATAGCCATAAAAAACTTTTGACTACAAAATTTCTGAAGTTGAGCTGAAAACACACATTCTTGTAGTTCTGAACTTTTTGAAGTTTAGAAGATTGTAGTCTTCCGAACAAATCTCGATCAGCCGTCCCTTTTTTAGCTGAACTTAGGCCTGGCTATGCTTGATATGGACTCGTTGTCAGAAAAATTGTTTTCTGAGCTTTCGTCGAAATTTTTTAATTCTTGGTTCTGATCAGATGTTCTGATCTTGGTCCTGATCAGGTGTGACTTTAGAAGTGGGGAAAGGGGATACATTTTTTCGATTTTTAAGTGGTCTTCTGCGGGGCCTGAAATTCAGAAGAGCACTACATCTCCAAAATTTCTCAATGTGAACCACAACTTCAAAGAACGAAAACGACGGCCGAGGGGAATTTCCAAGTGCTGAAAATGCAAAAACTTGATTCTGTGCTGGCTGTAACTCGATACCCTATAATCAGTTCCAGTTTATCGATACTCATGAGCCAAATGAACAGGATCCACATTGTAATAGCGAGATGCATAGGTTCCATTTTGGAACCACAACGGAGAACAGTCGAAGTTGAGCATTCCAGCTTTGTGAAGATTCGTGTTGTACGAGTCGACATGCTCAACTCCACGAAGCAAATAGTCATTTTCTTCGCAAAGAGCATAGGATCCTGAAGACGTATTTGATCTTATCAATGTTTCAATGGCTCACCAGCATATGCAGAATCGACATGAACATAGAGTCCTTCCTTTCTACAAATCGGTATTAACTTCTCAATCTCATCCATTCCACAAGACGATGTTGTTCCTACAGTGACCACCAACATGAACGGAATGTATCCGCGATCTCGGTCTTCCTAAAAACTAGAAGTTCTATAAGTAAAAATATCCTGTTCTGTACCTTCACAGCTTTTCTCAAAGCATTTGGATCGAGTCCATAGTTTTTCATGTATCCTTTTATTGCTTTCAGTTTGCGATATCTGACACCAGCCAACCATGCTCCTTTCTCAATTGAAGAGTGTCCTTGATCACGAAAGTACATGACAAAGTTTTGGAAGGCACGTGGATCATGATAGAACGGAGTGATGATATCCGTGGAGTCGTAACTCGGGCGGTCTGCATCAGATTCGCTGAACATTTTGGAGACTGATTTCAAGATAGAGGAATCAGAGATCCACTTGAAAAGCGATGGAGCTGATTCGATTTCTTCCACCTGAACTAGGTTAGTTTCCTGATATAAGCTGTCAGGATAGCAATAAAAATAGAGTCGGATCCGGAGCTTTGAATGATTCCACATCCAGGTCCCTCGTGAGAGTTCTTGAAATGAACAGGCAACCCCATCAGATCAACAACCCAATCCGAAATCGCGTTCTCCAATTCGGTAATAGCTGGGCATGCCATCCAAGAGAATCCAACTGATGATAATCCACTACTCAGAATGTCAGCCATGATAGAATGATAGGTTAAGCCAGCTGGGAAATACGCAAAGAAATGCGGATGATTCCAGTGAGTGGCTGAATTGAAGACTACTTTCTCCAAATCTTCGTATATCTTTTCCCAGTCTTCCGGTTCGGTCGGTGGAGCAGCCGAGACCTAGAATGGGAGGTAGGAATTTAGAAGATGCAAATCAATCGAACCAATTGGTTCATGAATCCAGGCTTCACATTCGGAAGTGGTTTCCGTTTCCTCAGACTGTCCCAATAGTTGGCGACGATATCGATCACTTTACATCCTTCGGCTCGAAGTTTTTCAGAATCCATTTTGAACAACTTTAGAAATAATGTAATCAAAACTTCTCAATTCCATTATTTGACTATCATTCACGTGTCTACTCCAAACAGAATCACACATTCGGATACAAAATGAAACGAACACTTTATTGGTAAAGGAGGTGAAGTTCAAACAGCAATTTTACACTTTGTCTTTCTACTCATTTCTGCATCTTTCGGACATGCATAAGTATCGCTTACTCTGTTTCAAGATATTCAGTTTCGTTTCAAAAACATCAACTTTTCCTTACTTCTCTTTTCAAACAGCTTCCCAGTACGTGCTAGTTCGTGGTGGTGTGCAAAAGAGTGTTTGCACCGAGTCTCTTCTTTTTTCCAACTTCTATTATTGATGTTTGTTTCTACTACTCTTTTCAGACTTTTGAAAAAGCCATGTTACTCCCCTTTTCGACCTCATCTGCGTTTGAAATGCTACTCATGAGTTGCTCAATCGATTCTCCATTTACAGATGTCTACTGAATCCACGTCCCCACCTATCATGTACACTCTCGTCTCCAAGGATGAGAAGGAGCTGCCAATCAGCGAGAAGGCCATCCGACACTCGGCGATTCTGCAGAGTGTCGTCAGTAACTGTGCTTTCTTCAAAGACGGCAAGAAGATGGACCCCATCCTCGTCGTCAACGTCGACTCGAAGCACCTGGAGATGGTCATCCGTTGGGTGAGCATCACAAAGACGACGAGTTCCCACCTTCCCGTCGCCTCCCACGGAATGCCGAGATTCCCGAGTGGGACCATGAATTCCTTCCGAAGAACAACGAGGATCTGTTCCATTTGATAAATGCCGTCAACTACTTGGATATCGGAGAACTTATGAATTATTGTTGCAAGAGTGTCGCTATGATGGCCAAGGGAAAGAGTTCAGAAGATTTTCGAATTCTCTTCGGCATCCCAACGGATGAAGAATACGATCAGGAGAGGGCGACAGAAGAGAGTAGCAGTGTGGATAAGAAAGCTGCCAAGTAGTATGTCTGGATGAGTACTGTGTTATTTTGAGATCTCTTTTTGTAACAAAACATAATATTCCAAGAATATGATCTATTAGAACGATTATTGACAGTTTCATAATAAATTGATTCATTAGTGTTCGTTTCGATGATTACCCAGTGTATACATTGTGTCCCCAATAAGTTGGCAGATTGCTCGGCACTATGAATTGCCGATTCCACCGAACAGTGGGTATCCGAATCCCCATTGCCGCTTTGTTCGAGAGATCACACTGAAAAATGTATTTTCCCGTAATTCCCATGGTTTGACAAATTGTATCTCGACACCGGTAATAGATACCAAAAATGGTCAGCTTGTAAAATGTTTACGGCAATATGGACTACAGTTTGTTAGTTGACCACTTTTTGAAAACTGTTACAGAAATCGAGATAAATTGGATCAAAGTGACGGGGTGAGCGTATGCTTCTATTACTGAATTCAAAACTCACTTGGCTTCCACGAAACAGTCGAAAAGACTGCGAAGATTGCAAGAAAAATCCAGAACAACATCGAAAAATTCATCCTTGTCAAAACTGAGGGCAGACGAATTTTGTTTCTGTTTTTATAATAACCAGGGAAAAGAAGATAGATGATGTTTATCACTGATGGACGATGATATCGAAAAATCAAAGATTTTTGAAAATACTGTACACTACATGATGATCGGAAATCGTGGGTCAAAGAGAAAGCAGTTTCTGGGGGTTTCTCGTGACGAAGAAGTATTTCTGATCAATTTATCAAGATGACGATTGAAACTGGATAGTGATTTTTGATGGCTATTCTTTTCTTCTGATATTCTGCTCAAAATGTTTCTCATTCTTTCAGTTCAAGTGGTTTTTTGTCGATTTCAAGCCAGAAACCGAATCTGTATGGTTTATTTTACCTTGACCTAGATTCTGAGAGAATCTTCAACCCAAAAGAATTATAATCTTTGAATCCCAAAAAGTTGTAGCCTTTCGTAGCCGATAACCCAAATATGGACAATTTGTGAACTATGACTAGGCACCACAACGAAAATTTCAAACACGCTTTTCTTCAAAACTATTGATACCATTCGATTCCCCATATCAATATTAGTACATTCCCAAAATTTCGTTAAAAAACGTTCGCCCATTCTCGAGTTTGACCCCTATTTATGACCCCCATTTTCCTCGATTTTCTCTTGGGGGGTTGCAGTGTGCGCGGAAAAGTAGGCGGAGCGAAGGGCGGAGTTTTGATCTACAAGTGCCGCACGGTTACCCCCTACCGAAAAATCTGTTAAAAAATCGACTAAACTATCTGGGGGTTCGAGCCCTGGCAGCAGCTCCCAGCGAACCGGCGCGCTACCCACTGAACCACCACGCCGCTTCCGCCGTGGTGGGCGGGTTGCGGTTATATACTGGCGCTACCTCCACTTCTGCACAGAAAATTTGAACGCATTTTTCTCCGATTTTCAGATAGAAAACAGGCTCTAGCAAAAAAGGGCGAACTGGTGCTAACGAACCAAATATATGATTAAATAGCAAATTTCGAGTAGAATCTAATGGTGGAAAGAAAACATGCGTACCAGACCTGCAAGACAGGTAAAAATTACAAAAACTACAAAAAATTAAAGGTGTCAAATTTTTCAATCGGTTTTTAAGCCTTTCAAACACATCCAAATCCCTTGAAATTTTTTCTTGGAGTTGTCGCTGAGTTGCTTTGTGTATATCATTCAAAAAAACCTAATGTCATCGCTGAAAAAAGTTCACAATTTTTGCTTGAAGTTTGACTGATTGTTGTAAAAAAGGGCGAACTAGTGGTCATATTTCAGCATTCACATCCCATAAGCAATCTCTTAAAGTATCAGAATCCGTTTTAAAAACATGCGTACCAGTATCATTTAAAAAATTCCCGAGCACTTTTCTCTCTCCAACGCCAGTTTTTCGAAAATATCTCGAAAAGTATCGATACATGCGTGAAACTGTTTATTCCATTCGATTCTACGCATCAAATCACTTAACGAGACCAACTTTTATAAAAATTGCTCCATCCTAACTCAAGTTACACGCCTTCAAAGACGACAGGTACCCCCCAAGAGAAAAAAAATGAGGCTCCGCCCCCTCCCGTTGCGGTCCCTAACTATGACGTCTTCAAAAAGAGTACATGACTTTATTCAGAATGTCTTTATTTTTTGAACATATCTTTCGCAATCTCAAAAATGACTCTCTTCGCATGAACCGCATCTTCCATCGTTGTCATCGGACTACCAACTGCGAATCGGAGGAAAAAGACACCTTGCACCTGAAAGTTCTCTAATATGAGTCCGGAACAGTTTCAAATCGGACCGTCGATGGAACGATATGAATGCGACGGTCTCTGTTGATGGCCGTGCAAAGACGTTCGTTGTCAGAATTGGAGTGTGTGTGTTTCATTTTCAGATCTTCTGCGCATCCCTTCACTACCGCCAACCCTGCTCTTCAAGACTTCCAACCGAAGGTCCAAACGCCAGGAAAGTTCACTGATGAGCAAGTGAACGTATTGGAAGCCATTATCTCGAGCACAACGGATTCATAAGAGGAGCGGCGAAGAAGAAACTCGTTCAGGAAATTGGCTTCTCTCCAAAACAAATCGAGAACTGGTTCAATACGAAAAGAAGCAAGAACAAGATTTCAATGAATCAATGATTTCTTTTTACTTGTTTTGTGTTACTTTTTCTGTTCTTTTCCGTAGATACATAAAAATATAATTCTCTTCTCTCGTTCTGTATGGTCTGGACACGGTACCCGCTGTAGCCTTCGATGGAAAATGGACAATTTGAAACGATGAAAGTGCTGTCAGTGTGTGGTTTCCGACGACGTTAAAAAACATTTTGATTTCTATTTCGAAAAGTTTAAACGAAAATTTCTGAGTTACATTGTTCTCGAAAGACACACTGAATGCTTGCACTCACAGCGTGTTTTACAAGGAGTTTTCCATTATTGTTGGGTTGTAAAGGTAGTCTGAGTGAGGGGGAGTCTCCATTGTTTGTTCCCTCGTAAAACACACAGGTCTGGGAGGGGCGGAGTTTGTACCCGGGAATTCGATAATTTCCTTGTTTGAACCAGTAGCAGAGCAGTTGATATTCCATTTGGTGTCCTCCACCCTAGGCTGTTGACTGTTTGAAACGGCCATTGTATTCCTATTTTCTCTAAAAGGTAAGAATTTCTATAGTCGTACTTTTCGTAAATTGTCATAACATTTCAGATGTTTCCCTTCACTTGACCGAGTCGACTTGACCGAGGGCCAAACCGCACCGATCACCATCGATTTTTGGCTCAAAACTTCTCAGGTGAGGAAAAAGAGTGGTTTCAAAGGAATGAAATAGGCAAAAAGTGTTAAAAATGGTTTGTGGTTTTACCTGGAGGACCGGTTTAGACGCACTCTGAAAACGTTCTCTGATTTTGCTCATATAGTCTCGCATTGGCCCAAGCTACATAATTCCATTCTAGGAGAAGCCGAAAGTCTATTAAAGATTCCAGAAGATTCTGACGGTCCATGACGGAACGTTTCCTTCCAACAACAAGCTTTCATTTTCAGCTCTTCTTCGCATCTCTTCACGAGCGCCAACGCCACTTCAGGACTTCCAACCAATGTTCCAAACGCCAGGAAAGTTCACCGATGAACAAGTGGACGTATTGGAGGCCAAGTATCTCGAGCACAACGGATTCATAAGAGGAGCGGCAAAGAAGAAACTTGCAATGAAAAGACGCGACGTTCAACGCATTTATGTTCGTTTCGATGGATGTTCAGTAGAGACGGCGATTCTGAGAGTGTCTGATGGTTCCCCGTTCAAAGATCGATAAATAAGTCTTCAGCAATTTCCTCTTGTTGCTGCTTATGGCGCAACATTTCACAAGGCCCAAGGGCTCACACATTCAACGTTCCAAACGCCAGGAAAGTTCACCGATGAACAAGTGGACGCATTGGAGGCCAAGTATCTCGAGCACAACAGATTCATAAGAAAAGCGGCAAAGAAGAAACTTGTTCAGGAACTCTCAAAAACAAATTGAGAACTGGTTCAATACAAAAAGAAGCAAGAACAAGATTTCAATGAATCAATGATTACTTTTCACTTGTTTTGTGCCTCTTTTCCTGTTCTTTTCCGTAGATACATGAAAATATGTATCTCTTCTGTCATTCTTTTCGTTCTAGACCAGCTGGCCGTGTTGCTGGTGGTACTCAATGAATTCAAGATTAGACGGGGACAACCTGAACCAAGTTTGACCTAAACAAAATCTGATGATAATCGTTGCCGCCTTCGATGGAAAGTAGAAAAGCAATAAAAACAACGATGCAGATGTTGTCAGTGTGTGATTTTCGACGACGTCAGAAAAATTTTTCGATTCATGTCGAAAACTAAAAGAAATATTTTCATTGTTTTCGAAAGACACTGGGTGCTTTGCACTCACAGCGATTCTTTCATTCATATTCTATTTTGTTCAATCCAAACTCAAGTAGTTGCTCTAGTTGCCCCCAACCCCCTTGCACATCTCTCCATTTTTCATGCTGCCTCTGACCCACAGTTCGACGAGCATATTCAGAATGAAGCGGAATTGTCTTCTTTTTGTAGGTTTTCAATATATTTTTCGATATCTGAAAAATTGAGCCTGAAATTCAACAAGAAGCAGAGAAGAATGAAGAAATTCCGATCCTAAACATGCTTCAGAAAATATGAGTACGGTAACACTTGTTTTCCAGTGTGTCTTCCTCGCCTGCACATCTTACTTTCTTTTGGCGCTGTGCCAACATGGGTCGGCGACAGAGAAATAGCAAATACGAAAAGGAGGGAGGCAGAGGAAGGGGGGTTGGTGATGTGGAAGGGTTAGGCTGGCACGTGTGTGTCAACAAAAGCGACGACCGCCGCTCTCTTTCTTTCGATTTGCCTTTCTTAACATGTCGTTTCATTCTCTATACTAGTATTCTAACTGATACTTTTCAAGACCCCTAACTGTTCGAAGGGGTCACTTCTATTATACTGATTTTTCTGAAAATGTGATTATTCGACACGAAACAATTGATGAAATTTGATGGGAACCGTCTTAGATGGGTAAGCTTTTCTAATGAAACTAGATTGAAATTTTACCATGCGTCTTTAAACTACAGTAGTCAAAAAAATTTTGAAATTTCAAACCTAGTCATGTTCATACTCATTTTGAAGCTCTCAACCTGCTGAATACGAAAAAATAATTAAGATTTGATCTACGACACATTAAAGGCGCATACAGTAGTCCAAAAGTCAAAATCAGCTATTAGGCTGTTTTGCTCACTTCGATTCCTGCTTCGTCAAAATTCTTCCAAGTTTTCAGTTTCATGGCCAAATTCCGGGTCTATCCATGTCAGCTATACATAACTTTTGGAAAGTGTCCCTACAGTAATCCCTACACTTGCGATGGATGGCACTATCAGGGTCAGAGACGGAGAAGGTGAGGAGTTTTCTTTTTTGCTTTTTGAAACTTTCAAAAAATTTCAGCCCTTTCCACATCTCCAACGGGTCCATCAACTATTCCAGCGAGTCTTACCTCCATTTCTACAACAAAAAATTGGGAATCTGTCCAAATGGAGATGAGTGAGTATAAAATTTTTTGAACATTTTTTTTGGCGCCAAAATATTTTTTTAATCAAAAAGTTAATGTATCCTTGATGCCCGTCTTTTTCAATTTTTGATTCGACAAAAAATCACAGACGGAATTTTGCGTTTGTTAATAGTAAAGATGCCACGAGATTCTGGAAATTCTGAGATTCTGAGTTTCTGAGATTCTGATATTCTGAGTTTCTGAGATTTTGAGGATTTTGAGGATTTTGAGGATTCTGAGATTCTGAAATTTTGAGATTCTGAGATTCCGAAATTCTAAAATTCTAAATTTCAGGTCGACGATAATGAGATGATCCGCATCACGAAGATGGCCAATGTGCACGAGTTCGTTTCTCAAATGGAGAAGGGGTACGATACTCTTTGCGGGCCGAAAGGTTTTAAAATGTCAGGAGGATATTAGAAATGAAATGCTATTTTCAGAGCTCTGATTCGGAAACCGAAGGGGTTGATTCTGGATGAAGCCACTACCGTCCTGGATAGTGAATCCGACCATTTGGTGCAGGAAGCTCTCGTCAACTGCGCCAAGGATATCTCCGTCCTGGTCGTCGCCCATCGTCTATCCACAATTCGGAACGCCGACAAGATCGCTGTCATCGAGAATGGACGGGCAACCACGAAGAGCTGATGCGGAAATCGGGAGACATCTACTGCAAGATGGTGCAAAGACAAATGACTTTTGACTTTGAATGAATAATTTGTCAGCAGCTCTGATTTTGAATTTCAGTCCGACCTCTGTGGTGTCTCACTAGAAACCAGGATTTCTTCAATCGGATCTTTCCAAGAGTCATCCCAGAGTTTTTCCAAGAGTCATCCCAGAGTTTTTGTATGGAATTCGGGCTAGAAAAAAGGTTCATTGGAAAGACAGTATGATCTATGTACTATCCTCATTCGAAATTTACACTGTTTAGCGCTTTTTGAGTGATTGAAACTTGTGCAGTTTTCGCATTAGTCGTACTTGTTTTGGTTCTCAATAGTGAGTCATAGTCTCAATGAATAGTCTCAATCTCTCTCTCCACTTGTTTTTCTGTGTGTTTCTCTCGACTGTACAGCTTATTCTCTCGAGGTGCTGTGTCAACAAATATCGGCGACAGAGAAATAGAGAATACGAGAAGGAGGCAGAGGAAGGGGGTCGGTCATGTGGAAGGGGGAGGTTGGCACGGATGTGTCACTCACCAGAAACGACGACCACCGCTCTCATTCTTCCTATTTTCCCTTCTTAACATGCCGTTTCTTTCTCTATAGTATTCTAACTAATACTTTTCAAGACCCCTGACTGTTCGAAGGGGTCCCAAATACTGATTTTTCTGAACATTTGACTATTTTACACCAAACAATTGAAGAAATTTGATCGGAGCAGTGTTAGTTGGGTGAGCTTTTTTTCACTTAACTTGAGATTCTGACATTCTGGACGTTTTGGAGATTTGGAGATTCTAGAGATTCGGAGATACTGATATTTTGAGATTCTGAGAATTCTGAGAATTCTAAGGATTTTAAGATTCCGAGAATTTTGAGAATTCTGAGGATTCTGAGGATTCTGAAGATTCTGAGAATTCTGAGGATTCTGAGGATTCTGAGAATTCTGAGATTCTGAGATTCTGGGGATTCTGGAGATTCTGAGATTCTGAGATTCTGCAGGTTTTGGAAAAAAAGTGCAACACCGAAATTTCGATGACTTTTACTCAGCTTTTTCTTTCAGCCATCCATCGTCAATCTCAAGTGGCCAGGAGACCACGAGCTCGTCCACGCCATCTTAAATGCTTCCCCGTCCATCATCAGCATGGAATTGTACTCCAACATCGTTCTGGCTGGGAAAACCTCTTTCATGAGAGGAATCGAGGACCGTCTGAAGCAGGAATTTAAAACCCTCAATCACCAGTGAGTTTCTACAGTGCAAAATCCTGATTGATACTAAGCCTCCGCAAACCAAACTTACTGATTTTGACCACTTTTGAAACTTGTTTTGTTTCGAAATACCATTTTAGTGTTTCCATTTGAAACGCAATTAGTCCGTTATTTCAGATCCACCCTAACGTCATTCCTTTGCCCTTCGGCCAGAACTTGGCATAGATTGGAGACTCGATTCTTGGCTCACTGGACAACTTCGAAAAGGAGTACGCAGTCTCAATGAAAGAGTATGAGGAGCATGGTTCAGCCATCATCCACCGCGGTATTAATAATCGTTGTATGTAATGTGCCCTTTTCTGTACTTTTCCCAGTTTTTCTACGGTTTCCTAATTATCCCTTCTGTCCTGTTTTCTGTCTCAAAACAATGCCAACTTTTTTTCACAATCGAATGAATAATTATCTTTACTAATAACATTTGAAAACTTCCGTATGTTTGTCTGTGTGTGTCACTCTGTAACTCCACTCCTACTGAACCCATTTTCATGAATCTTGGACTAGAAGATAGGAAATGGGGTCACGTTGATGCCCGTATGTTCAGCTTTTTTATATCTCAATAATGGACAAAGTTACAGCTGTTCTCCCAGTTTTCCAGTACTAATTTTGGGAAATTTCGGAACGTCAAATGTGTAGCGCACCTTTTCTCATACTCAAAATGGACCGATTTTTTTGAAATTTCGCCAGTTCATTTATGAATATCTGGGGATGATGCCCGTATGCTTAGAATTTTTATATCTCAAAAATTGAGTGAGTTACAGCTTATACATCAAATCATATGTTCATTTGGATTTCGCCAGCTGTAACTAATCTCTTTTTAGACCGATTTTTTCGGTTTTAGCAACATAAGATAGGAAATTTGTAGGAGTTAATGCTTATATGTATGAATTTTGAACAGGTTCAAAATTGAGAAAGTTATAGCTTTTTTTCTTTTTTTCGGTTTTAACTCTTCCAACTTCGCATTCTAAAAATGAACCGATTTTTCTGAAATTTTGCCAGTTTAATTCTGAAAATATGGGGATGATGCCCGTATGCTTGGTATTTTTAAATCTCAAAAATGTCTTTACTAATAACAATTGAAAACTTCCGTATGTTTGTCGGTGTGTGTCACTCTGTAACTCTCCTACTGAACCGATTTTTATGAATTTTGCACCAGAAGACTGGAAATGGGTTCACGTTGATTCCCGTTCGTTTAGATTTCTGATATCTCAAAAATGGGCCAAGTTACAGCTGTTCTCCCACTTTTCCAGTACTAATTTTGGGAAACTTTGAAACGACAAATGTGTAGCGCACCTTTTCTCATACTCAAAGTTGACCGATTTTTCTGAAATTTACACAGTTTATTCCTGAATATCTGGGAATAATGCCCTTCTATTTAGATTTTCGATTCATTGAGAAATGAGGTCACGGGGACATAAAAACTTTCATTTTTAGGCTCGATCAGTAGATTCAGTGTTGAGAAGAGAGAGTGACAAGTTCACAGAACTATTTTTTCACGTTTTCGAATATTTTTTTTGAAGTTTCTCATTCAGAAAAGCGTAACAGCGGAATTCTGAAAAAATATTGGTTGAATTACAAAAACGAGTTACTAATAGTGAGAAAGGAGTCATTCTTTCGGACTCAAGAGAAAGGGCCGGAGGTTTTGAGAAAGGAGCCGCAGGCTCCAGATCTTAGTTGGAAGGGCCGGAAACCCTGAGAAAGAAGCCGGAGGCTAGAGAAATCAGTTGGAAGGGCCGGAGGCCCTGAGAAAGGAGCCGCAGGCTCCAGAACGGGGAATCAAGCGAAGGCCAGGAGGTGGAGCCCCGCGTAAGCGGGACGTAAACCGACTGGTCTAAATTACTGTTAAACCTATTGCAAAAGTACGTGTGCTTCTATTTCTCAAAATTGCTCTAGAATGTGCTTCTACTTCAGGCTGTGCTCCAATTTCTAAACTCAAAGAATCAGAGAATCCCAAAATTTAATACAGGGAGTTTCGAAACTTCAGAAAATACGAGAATCGCAAAATCTCAGAATCTCAGAAAATCCCAGAATCTTAGAGAATCTCAGAACCTCAGAGAGTCTCAGAATCTCATAATGACTGGGCACTTGTATCAACAAAGGTGTCTTTACTGGTTTCGACTCGAAAGATCACTAAAAATGACTCTCTTCCACTAAATATCCAAACTATTTCCCCCACCTCTCAATTTTCCCCGAAAATCACTTTTTTCAGAGTGGAACGATTTTTTGGTGGATTGGCCAAAACATGTTTTGCAAAAATTTGACTATTTCCAGTATCTAGGTCACGTGGTTGGCTCCGAAACCTTTGCGCGTGAGGTATTGAAGCGTCAGTTTTTTTTTGTTGACAACTATTCACAAAAATTGACCTGAATAGGTGTTTCAGGAAAATGGTCGGGTGGAGAGACCTTTTTGTGGAGCACTGTGTCGCTGGTTTTCTGGTAAAAATGTTCCCGAGAGTATGGCGAAAAATGGACGGTAAGAGTTTTGTAAATGGTAATTTTACGCGGATCTCGCCGGGTTTGTATTTTTTTTCGAAAAATTCAAGTTTAAAAATTGATAGTTTTTTTTTTCGATGGAGAACGAAAATACTGAATCATCCAAACGGTTTGTTCAAAAGAATATCAGAAGATTGCAGTTTTTTGGGCAAAATTTAAAAAATGCTCTCATTTCATGCTGTGCGCATCAAAATAGCTTCAAATGTCGATAAAATTACTTGGAACTCTTTTTGAGTGGCAGAGATCAATGTTGAAATTATCCGGGTGAATACTCTTGGGTAATACTCGGATATTACCAGGGAACGTTTACGGGATTCACACACTGCTGAAAAGCATCTAAACAAAAGTTAACCGCATCAATTCGATCATGAACCCTTCACGATCACTGTATCCAGGAAAAAATTCCAAGAATAGCTCCACATGCTCTCCAATTTCTCTTGATTAGTTCTCGATAAACTCCGATGGTTTCATCGAATCCCATGGTGTTTTGTGTAAACTGCAAACTTCTTGTGGGCGAGGTTTTCGAAGGAGTCCTGGTAAGGGGTGAGTATCCATTGTGCTTGTTTAAGCATTGACGTAGACGGGTTGAGTCTTCTGGAGGTGTAGAGGTGGCAGAGAAACAGGACGAACTGGAAAAATATAAAATAACGTTTTCGTCAAACCTTTCGCGTTCTCTTGACTACTGATAGATGAAAAGTTTTTCACTTTCAAAACGATTCTGCCTTGAGCTATCCGTATTTTAAAATAAGCCTGGAATAACCCAACAAGGCTCAACAGAAACTTCTGAAAAAATTAAGAAATTTCTGAATTAGGGAAGTCAACAGGCCAGCGCGGTACGAAAAACAGGTATTACTGAACTTTAAAGGGACATAGAGTCTTCTATAACATCAGTGGCCGAGTTGCTTGATTCTAGGTCAGTGTTGTTTTCAGCAAAATTTTTCCCGGTTTCAGTGCCTTATCAAGTTTTTCATGGGTTTCCACTTGATTGGAACAACTGCGGTAATATCCACTTGCCAACTCTTGAGCCTTTAGCCAGCAACGACAGTCCGATATTTCGCAGTTCAAGAGAAGCGTTTTGGTGCCAATAAATCTTCACGCATGACAAACAAAACGCATTTTTGGACTGCGGATCATTTGAATGTCGTTTCGCGAAGGTTCACAAGTTGGCAAATGGATAATAAAAAAATCACCAAAAACAACATACTTGCAAAATTACGGGCCGGCCCGCTGAGATTTTGGGCGGGCCGGGCCGGGCCGGGCCGACGTCGAGCCGGGCCGGCCCGGCCCGCGGGCCGGGGGGTATTACTGAAGCTGATTTTTTTCCCGATTTTTCGGAAAAAAGTTTTTGAAAAGTAACTTTTCTGGAACCAAATTGTTCTTTTTTTACTTTTTGATTTGAAAAAAAAAGATTCTCAAAAAAATAGCATAAATTTTTTCGTTCTCTTTCATGGACAAAATAAAAAATTTGAAAAAAAATTTTTCAGCTGAGTGAGGCGGGCCGGCCGGGCCGGGCCAGGCCGGGCCGGGCCGGGCCGCGGGCCGGGCCGGGCCGGGAAAATCCTCCTACCGGCCCGGCCCGTTGCAAGTATGAAAAACAAGGCGACCCACAACGAGAAGAACATCTTTAGAAATAACTCTTCCTCCAGATTCAACGGCTCACTTTTGGATGCAGACCGACAGGAGAATTGGCAATGGTTACAATTTCATTTCTGAAATTGTAATAGTTTAGTAGAACTTGATTAGCTGAACGCGCAAGAATTTTGAGGATTCACAAGTGATCTAAAACTTTTTAAAGATTCCATTGAAGTACTCTTCGAAAAGTTGAGGGGAATGTTAGAAAACTGTACTGGATTTTTGTGAATATCGAAAGTCTTTGAAGGTTTCTAAAATTAGAGGATCCTGTGAAATTCAGTCGGTCTTTTAGGGATTTTAGATGCTTTTGGAGAATTTTAGAGGATACTCAAAGATTCTAAAATATTTTTTTTTTTTGAAAACTCTGATAAATCACTTTGACGAAGACTCCCAAGGTTTCTGAATCTTGGACAAATCTTTACAGTTAAATTTGGACACTGAGAGAATACATTTCACTCAACTCATGCGTTGAGAACTCATTCAATGTGCGATCATATTTCTGGACGCTCGCAGTTTCTTTTTCTGACAAGGACTCACTCGAAGATAATTTTTTTCGATTATCTTTCTTCAGAATCCAGTTATCGTCCTTCAAGTTCCAACAACGCCGTATCTTGACGAGTCGATGTGATTTTGGCGATGAACGGCGACGCAGCGGTTATTTGTCGATTCTGCAATCTCAAATACAGTTGTCTTGCTCTTCCGAGTTTGTGCAGTTTGGCCAAACTGTTCTGCAAATTTTAAGCTGATCCGATGTTGTTTTCATGCAAAAACCTTACCATCAAATCGCCATATCCATTGAATGCAGCACGAATTAAGCTTGATCAATAGTTTCCTGCAAAGTTTTGATATGATCTCCAGAAGATTGTCGTTTCGTGGAGATTCTGAATGTTGGAAAATGAATATTTACCTCGACTCTTCAAAAATCAGCGGATCTTGAGCTGATTTATAGCATCCATGTGATCTTCTTTTAAATTTTCCAATATGCTTCTCGACCACCCATGATCTGAAAACATTGAGCATTAATCAAAAACAAAAATTGAAAAAAAGTGATAAAAGATGACAAGAAAAGCGGAGATTCAGTTTTCCATTGTGATCGGAGCAAAATTTTGAAAGTTTGTTGAAAATGACAAAAAAAAACCAAAAAAGATTCAACAAAAACTCTTGAAAAAGGCCTAAAATTCAACAAGAAACGAGAAGAATGACAAAATTGAGATCCTAAACAGGCTTTAGAAAGATGAGTACGGTAACACTCGTTTTCCTGTGTGTCTTCCTTGCCTGCACATCTTACTTTCTCTTGGCGCTGTGCCAACAAGAGTCGGCGGCAGAGAAGTAGCGAATACGGGAAGGAGAGACGCAGAGAAAGAAGGGATTGGTGATGTGGAAGGGTGCGTGTGTGTCAACAAAAGCGACGACCGCCGCTCTCGTTCTTTCTATTTGCCTTTCTTAACATGTCGTTTTATTCTCTATAGTATTCTGACTGATACTTTTCAAGATCCCTAACTGTTCAAAGGGGTCACTTCTGTTATACTGATTTTTTTGTAAATGTGATTATTCGACACCAAACAATTGATGAAATTTGATTGGAACAGTCTTAGATGGGTTAGCTTTTTCACTGAAATGCCGCGAGATTCTGGAAATTCTGAGATCTGAAATTCTGAGATTCTGAAATTCTGAGATTCTGAAATTCTGAGATTCTGAGATTCTAAAATTCTAAAATTCTAAAATTCTAAATTTCAGGTCAACGATAATGAGATCTGGATCACGAAGATGGCCAATGTTCACGAGTTCGCTTCCCAAATGGAGAAAGGCTACGATACCCTTTGCGGGCCGAAAGGTATTAAAATGTCAGGAGAATATTAAAAACGAATTGCTATTTTCAGAGCTCTGATTCGAAATCCAAAGGTCTTGATTCTGAATGAAGCCACTACCGTCCTGGATAGTGAATCCGAGCATCTGGTCCAGGAAGCTTTTGTCAACTGCGCCAAGGAAATCACCGTTCTGGTCGTCGCCCATCGTCTATCCACAATTTGGAACGCCGACAAGATCGCTGTCATCGAGAACGGACGGGTCGTTGAGTTGGGCAACCACGAAGAGCTGATGCGGAACACGGAAAGCACTTACTTCAAGATGTGCAAAGACAAATGAATTCTGACTCTGTTACTCTCTGATTTGAAAAATTGAATTTGAATGAATAATTTGTTAGCAGCTCTAATTTCGAATTCCAGTCCGACCTCTACGATTTTTCACTACGAATCAGTATTTCTTCAATCGGATATTAGACTTTCAAGAGCCATCCCAGAGTTTTTTATGGAGTTCTGGCTAGAAAAAAAGTTCATTAGAAACACAGTATGATCTATGTACTATTTCTCATTCGAAATTTATGTTGTTTAGCGTGTTCGAGTCATTGGAACTCGTACAGTTTTTGCATTAGTTGTGGTTCTCAAAAGTGACAAAAACGACTTCTAAAACTCTCCGAAACCTACACTCTTTGTACACTTGTTGTTCTGTGTGTCTTTTCCGACTGTACAGCTTATTGTCTCGTGGCGCTGTGTCAACAAGGGTCGGCGACAGAGAAATAGCGAATGAGAGAAGGAGGGAAGTGGAGGAAAGGAGAAACGACGACCACCGCTCTCATTCTTTCTATTTTCCCTACCCAACATGCCGTTTCATTCTCTATAGTATTCTAACTAATACTTTTCAAGACCCCTAACTGTTCGAAGGGGTCGTAAATATCTAGTATACTGATTTTTCTGAACATTTGACTACTTCACGCTGACTAAATTCGATCGGAGCAGTGTTTGTTGGGTAAGCTTTTTTAACTTGATATTCTGAAGTTGAGAATCTGGAAATGTTTGAGATTCTGAGAATTCTGAGGGAAGAGCTCAGAAGCGCAAGCTCACAAAAAGGTCTCACCGTTAAAATGTTCATTGTGAAACTCAAAATTTCAATGACTTCTAACCAAATTTTTCAGTTATCCATCGTCAATCTCCAGGAGACCACGAGCTCGTTCACGCCTTCTTAAATGCTTCCCCGTCCATCATCAGCATGGATTTGTACTCCAACATCGTTCTGGCTGGGAAAACCTCTTTCATGAGAGGAATCGAAGACCGACTGAAGCAGGAGTTCGAAACCCGCGATCACCAGTGAGTTTCTACAGTGCAAAATCTAGATGGATAGTAAGCCTCCGCAAACCAAATTTACTGATTTTGATCACTTTTGAAACTTGTTTTGCTCCAAAGTACCATTTTAGCGTTTCAGAGGCAAAAGCTGCTCACGGAGTCCAGACAATGAAGACGAAGGGGATCATCAGTGCTCATCCATCAGCACTCCATGCCAAACATCCAGGAGGCGCGAAATATGCCAACTTCATTGTAATTGAGTGCAAAAACAAGGAGATTGCAAGAAAACGCTACGACTCCATGTCCGGCATGTTCAAAGCCAGCAAGAAGACAGAAAAGGAGCTTGTAAAAAATTTTGAAGGAATTCAAAAATTCATGGTCAAGAGCAACCGCCTCTACCAGGCCTTTAAATCGATGAAAGAGATGAAAGAGGAATACAAGAAGGAACGAGGAGTCAAGGGAGCCGTCTTCAACGACAAGCTGGAGTTCAGAATCGTTCCACCAGGAGAGCTCAGCGACGAGGAAATCAAAAAACTTCAAAACCACCACGGAGTCTACGCTCGACCAGCTCGCATGGGAGGTGGCTACATCGCGGTCGCCTTCACTTGAGACATTTGCCTGAATTCAAATAGAGGCTGGCACTTTATTGTTCGGCGCCAATTTTCCATTTGAACTCATCACAAAAAACAAGAATTTGTGTTTAGAATCGTTGAAAAATGTTCTTCCTTTCCAGCACTGCCACAGAGTAATAGAAACCAAGTATTCGAAAAAGAATAAAATTCGGAAATTCTTCAACTTTGATAACTTTTACCACAGTAACATCAAATCAGCAATGGCACTATATTAGGGACTGGCACTCAAATAGGGGGTGGCACTCTATTGTTCGGAGGTAATCTAGGGTGGCACTATATTAGAAGCTGGCGTTCAAATAGGGGTGGCTATCTAATAGAGTTTTTACGGTATTCACTTCCTCTATCTTTTGTATTCCTGAACATCCGGCTCCGCTTCTCGTTCCGCATAATCATCATCATTTGTTCCTTTGTACTCCTTGTCGTTGTCCATAGTTGAACCGGTCTTTTCTATCTCTCTCGCACATATTCTCAACAGTTTGCACATTTCATCCATATATGCTTGGATTACGTGAAAGTATCTCGAATGTCACTACTTTGTGCCGTAAGATGGTCTGATTGTGTGCAATGAGACCACTGAAACACCGACTATCCCGACCTAAATAGTTCAAGGTCCGATTTGAGTCCAAGCCCTGTCTATTGTCCAGCCAAAAGAGACACCGCAACGCCTGGATCCAATAAAATATCTAATTAAGTTTCCTGTTCTTTTGCCATTTTTTAAAATACCACCACAATACATTCCAGCGAAAAAAAAATCTCCGAGTAGGTGTTGTCTCGAAGTCCATTTATCCAAATCATACAACAAAGCTGGTCATCGGACATCTTCTTGAACTCAGAAGACGTGAATCTTCGGAGGACCTGCCCAGTGTATTCCTCAATCGCTGCTCCGTGATAGTACATGCGCAGGAAACCTTGGCGCTTTCGAAAAATCGACACGAGGGTGTTAGACTGTGAGAGAAGGTGTTTGAAAGGGTAAAAGAAGATTTGAATCTTGTGCAGAATATAATTGGGGAATCCCAGTACTCATTTGAATCTCTTTACAACTCACCTCACTCCTTTGGGTCCACCTTCTCAAACACCACAATTTTCACATCCAGGTCTTTGAATGCAGGTCGATGGTCGGTGTACACCACGTCGTTGTCTATTTTAACCCGGGTTGAATAAAGGTTGACTTAAAATATACAAATTGTGAACGTGTAGTTGTAACTACAGTGTGCGTCATAACTTTTCGACACCCCCTTTTCAACAGGTTTGCATACTTTCTGATGATTTTCATGCAAAACTATGAATGGAGATTAATTCAGAATCCTAAAAAACCTACCTACAGGCGCGAGTTTTCATATGATTCGTGTGAAAACGTTTTCAAAAAAATTTTTGCGTCTCCCTACTAGAAAAAAAACTAGCTGTTGAATTGAACTGAGATGGTCCTTGATGAGATACAGAAATCGGGTTAGAAACGCGAAAAAATAGCTTCCCGTACAAGAATTTTTACAAATTTTTCGTCGTATTCATATTTTGAACCACGCTTTTTTTTATCACCTGAGAAGATTTGAGCCAAAAATCGATATATCTTCTCTTTTCCTCTTATGATCCATTCAGGTGGAACGAACAATGAGACTTCCCTTCATTCACACTACCTTTACAACCCAACAATGATGGGAAACCCCTCGTAAAACACACAGGTCTGCGAGGGGCGGAGTTTGTACCCATCACCCTGCAAACCCACAGGTAAGACTCGATTGTCATCCATTCATTCGAGGATGTCCAAATGGAGCATGTCTCTGCGATGAGACTGGTCTGAATGGGGGAAATTCAATAATTTCTTCTATTGGACCAATGGCAGAGCAGCCTATACCCCATTTGGTGTCCTCCACCCAGGCCGTTGACTGTTCTAAACGGCCTTTGTCTTCTTATTTTCTGTAAAAGGTAAGAATTTCTAGTCGTATTTTTTCGACAAAATGATTTAAAATTTCAGATTCATTCCACCCTCACATCACCAACTTCCTTTCTCTTCTTCCATCCCTCCACGGTAAGAATTTTTCAAGTTTCGCCATTATTTACCATACCTTTCCGATGTTCTCGAATCAGTACATTTTTTCCAGTTCTCGTATCATCACCCCGTTTTTTTGCCATGGCCACCCTTCTTCCTGTTATACAGGTGGCCCCATTTTGGGGAGGACCCATATTTCCTCTCAAATCACTCACTAAAATATCTTCAGGCCCCGGCTCCAGAAGACATCGAAAATGAGCAAGAGCAAGTTCAGGAAGACCGACACAATCCTGAACAAGATGAGCAAGACGAGAAAGACATCATGGATCATGATGGAGCAGAGCCGATTCCAGAAGTTGCTCCACCAGCAGTCGTAGCACCAGAAGCTCTCCCAGAAGCCTTCAATGCTCCTACACCAGCCAACGATGCTCCCAGAGTCCCCGCAAACGTCGACGAAGACAGAGGAGGCGTCGTTCCACAAAACGCTGCTCCAGGAGCCGGAACTTCAGCCCATCCAGCTGCCCCCAGAATCCCTGGACCTTCTGGAATCCAGGCTTTACCAGCGATGGCTCACGCTCCTGGAGCTCAAGCTGGCCCCATCCCTCGTTTCCAACTCAGAACTCCCAAAGCAGAAGCCGTCGACCCAAATGCCCCATCCACCTCCGCCGCTCCACTTCAAAATGCTCAAATCAAGCCGGAGATGCCACAGCCCGCAACGGTTCCCTGGGTTCGGGAAGCTATTCATATGATCATTCCGGCCGACTCTGCTCGGCAGCTTGAACCCGATCCAGAAGATCTTGTGGGATTCCCTGAGATCGATCACGGCTACAAATCTATCCTCAAGATTGTCAGAGCCAAGATTCATAAGGATCTGGAGGAAGTCATTCTCCCTTTCAACTTCACAATGGACTACACGAGCTGGACAGTGAGTGAATTCATGGAATCTTTGACACGCAAAAAATCGATTTCAGAGAAAAGAGTTTTGTCAGTTCCTGAGTTTCGCATTTTTTTGGAATCCTCCGAACGTTTTTTGTCTGTTTTCAAAGTTCCTGTTTTGGGTTCTGGTTTTCGAATAAAGTTATCTTATGCTCCAAAATTCTCTTGTTGACTCTAATCGGGATCTTCATGCTATTTGCTCTGCTGAAAAAATACAGAAGTTACACAATTGGCAGTTTCAAAAAGTCGATATTCGCTTGAACCCCGGTATTCAAACAATTTGACTAACATCATAAATTCATTGACTTCGCTCTGATCAAAATCAGCTCACCCATCTTGATATCAACTTTGACCACCACTACCCCGCTCATCGATCTGAAATTCTCAGTTGCCTCCTAAGGGGTCCTAACGACTCCGCTGCCTTACATATCACTCTTGTTTACAGACCACCTTATATCTCTGCGAGTGAAACCGCCTCCCTCATATTCCATCTCAACTCTTTCCTACCCAACTCATCATGCTTGGTTCTTGGAGACTTTAATTTTCCGAACATCCGCCCCGATCACCAATTCTCTCTCTTCCTCACGGCACGCAACCTTTCCCAGCACGTCAACTTTCCCACGCGCATTTCCAAATCCTCCTCTACCATCCTCTGAACTCCGACCATTTTGCCGTCAACTTCTACCTTCTCCAAAAACTTCACTCAACTTCGCCTACGTCCCCCAATACGCATCTCAACTATCGGAAGGCCAACCTTCAAGCTATAAATTTTCATCTAGCTTCCAAAATTTTCATCTAGCTTCCAAAATTTTCATCTTGCTTTGCTGACGACATTAAAGTCTTTCACCATTCCCCATCTACACTTCAAAAATCCATCGACATAATATACAACTGGTCTCTTAGAAACCGTCTACCTCTAGCCACTTTCAAGACTGCCTTACTTCGAATGGGTTCTCTCAACTCCAAACACCCATACTCAATTGGAGGTTCTCCCATCCTCCCCTCCTCTTCCGTACGCGATCTAGGTCTCACTACCGACTCCAATCTAAAATTTTACTAACATATTCTATCGAGACGGCGCGCTTTTGAGTTTTTCGAAGGGTTTCAAGCCGATTTATCATCATTCCGTAGCGAGAGAACAGGTCACGATAGGTGACACTGTTCTGGTCTCTAGGTTTCATTGACTTTGTGTGTCAGCGTTCCAGACTTGAGTCGCTGTTCACAATTTTATTTCTTTTGTTTGCCTTTTTTGTTTCTTCTCTTGGTTTCGTTGTGCGAATAAAACCTTCTTGGTTCGTACAAACGTGTTTTCTAGTTTCTGAGTTTCTTTGTGGGTTTTTAGTGTATTCAACAGTTGCTGTTTAGTGTGATATTCGGATAATATCGCTCTTCACAGTACTATATATGTAACAATAAAAATGTGCGTTTATTCAGAATACTATTCACTTTATCCATTGAAATTATTTAAATGCATCTATTGAAAATATGCAAAGTCATAATGTACTGTAGCGTTAATCGCAATTTGACATTGCGAGTGTCTATTGAATATTTGCAGAGTTATCTTATTTTAGAGCGATTATAAAACTCAGTTAATTCTTGTTCTCTAGAAGTTCATTGGAGCCAGGTGTATAGAAAATTATTCATCGCGTTTGATCAAAACCTGATGAAATTATTGAAGGATCAGCGAACTATCGCGAAGGTTCATTGGAGCGAGTTTGCATCGAAAACTTTGAAAATTTCCGAATATCAGCCATTTCAGATGTAAACTTCGATTTCTAATCGACTTCAATTTAAAAAAAACCAAACTGGTAAAGTTGTGTATAAAAGTAGCTTGGAGCGCATTTGCAAGCTTCCTATAATTCTTCATTTTTGCTCATCCTCTATTTTTTCCTTATCCCTAACCCCTTCTTGACTCTTCTTTGACTCTTCTTTGTGTTCAAAAACAGGGGCTGCATACAGTGCGAAAAAAAAACAAAAAAAACTGACGCGCGCGCGTCATATGAAAACTCGCGCCTGTTGGCTTTTTAGGACGCTGAAAATCGAACTGCATTCATAGATTTGCATGAAAATCACCAGAAAGTGTGCAAACCTATTAAAAGGGGGGTGTCGCAAAGTTATGACGCTTGTGTGCCGCTGATACTTGAAGCCTGTGGCAAAGTGAATCCTTTCTAGGTGGTGCAAACAATTCAACTCCGATTGTAAATCACTCCACTATATCTGATATCTGTTTGGCAATATCAAAAAGAATCTGCCTTCACATGTCTTCTCTTTTCTTTTTATTATCCACAGGTGGTACGAACAATGAGATTTCCCTTCACGCACGTTACCATTACAACTCAACAATGCTGGGAAACCCTCGTAAAACACACAGGTCTGCGAGGGGCGGAGTTTGTACCCATCATCTTGCAAATCCACAGCTAAGACTTGAGAATCATCCATTCATTCGAGGACTTCCAAATGGAGCATGTGGCTGCGATGAGACTGGTCTGAATGAGGAAATTCAATAATTTCCTTGTTTGGACCAGTTGCTGAGCAATCCATGTTCCATTTGGTGTCCTCCACCCCAGGCTGTTGACTGTTCAAAACGGCCCTTGCTATTTATTTTCTTTGAAAGGTAAGAATTTTCAGTCTTATTTTTTGACAATATGTTTAAACTTTTCAGATTCATTCCACTTTCCCATCAATACTCCCGAACAACAAAAAATCAAAAAAAAAGAAGAAAAGATGGAACAAGTTGAAACCGATGCCATCGTCATCCCGCACTACGAAGAAATTTGAAAAGTTGGAGCCAACGGAGTTTAAGAAGTTCGAAACGCACTTCCTCGCGAATCGAGAAGTTCTGGATGACTACGATTCAATTGTCTGGAAGTGGAACACCGACAAAACAAAGGAAAATAACGTGAATGCGAAACGTAAGTTCATTATTATTAATTTTTTCACTGATTCTGATTTTCTTACAGAAACCATTCACATCAAGCCACCCACAGTCAAGAAGGACAAGCTGACATTTGGAGAAGTATCAAGATGAGAGCACGTTTGAAGTGAATTGTAAGTTTGAGGACACGAAATTTTGGTGGATAATGAAGGGATTACTCTGAAAATTGATGGGTGTATAGAGAAACTCTAGACCTTCATTTTTGGAGTTGACAATGTTTTCTGAAAACTGCTCTCAAGAAAGTTATGGTGCGTTTTGTAAGAAGACCTCAAGTCTCGCCCCTTTTTAGACCCCCGGTCTTTGGCTCGATCTAAGTGGCTCGTGAGTTATTTTCGGAAAAAGGCAACTACTACAAAATGAAGATCTAGAGTTGATCTATACACCCAGAAAATTTCTGAGAGATCGAGATTTGGAGAGTTTCCATAACGGATCCTAATAATCATATAACTTTCAGTGCCCACTGGACATCTTCCCATCGAATTCAAGGTCTTCTCACTTTCCTGGTTCCTGGGTGGTCTCCACCCAACAAAAGATCATGATAACGGACATCACCATCATCCCCCAACCATTCCAAGGATACCAGGCACCACCCAACCAACAGCAAGAATACCAGGCACCACCCAACCAAGGATATCAGGCACCACCCAACCAACAGCGAGGATACGAACCAGACCAGCAAAGAGAACAAGGAAGAAAAGTCTGAAGACACAGAATTCCGACGGCTTCTCGAAAGGATGGTACCCCTACCCTGGAATCGAAGATGGAGATCGAAAAGATGGGATCATCGCGAAAGAGTCAATAGCCCTCCATTCTTCCTTAAAACTTCCTCGCTAATGGATCTTCAAGATTTGGAAAGTTACGCTCACGGCAAAATCGACGCGGAGAGCAAGGTGAGTTGAACAGTACATTTGAGCAGCTGAAAAATAAGGTTCCAGTCAATCATTTTTTCTGATAATGGATTGGTGTATAGATCAACTCCAGATCTTCATTTTTGAAGTTGACAAAGTTTTCTGAAAATCACTCTCAAGAAAGTTATGATGCGTAAAGTGACGCGACCTTGAATTTTGGATCCAAGCGCAGTGCGAAAAGGGGCGTGTCCAGAATGCCTTTCTTTGACAATTTATTAATCATATGATAAAGCAATGACTTGAATTGTGTCAGTTTTCGGTAACACCGTGACATGTAAATGCACACTTGGTATTTTTAACTGCAAAAATGAAGATCTAGAGTTGTTCTATACATTTACAAAGTTTCAGACAAAACCATTTATTTTGAACCTTTTTTTCATGTCTCCAAAACTGAGTGAAAATGTCTCTCAATCATCGATGATAACTTTTCAGAAAAAAACGAAGAGAAAACCCTCCTGGACCTCCGAGAGACTTCGAACCCGATTATTTGAGCTGAACACTAACGTCAGTGAAGTCGACCATTTGCAAGTCATTGCCAAAATCTTACAATCCAGCTCCGTGCCTCACCAAAACCTCGAGCAAGAAAAGTTCGCCACTCTCACCGACACCTTTTTGAAAAACAGTTTGCTACGGATTCAAGGAGGCGACGCGAAGGATGCTCCAAAGTTTGACGACCAAGGAGTTTTGATCGAAGGAAAGTCGATTTCTCCAGTGATGGATGAGTATTTGAGTTTCATGCAGTACGGGAAGATACAGATTGCACAAGCAAGAAGGACACTTGCACATGTAAGTCATTAGGAAAATGACTACAACTCGCTTTGTTTTTAAGATTTTTAAGATTTAAGAACGGAAGTTAGGCGATCCCATTTGCGTAGAGCTCTGGGGAATTAGAGGCGAAACAGTTATCAAATGATATTTCGAAACCCTTGCTATCGTGGAATTTTTTTCCGGGAAAGGGGTTTTGGGTAAATCGAAAAAGGTGATAATCAGTTGGTGCGACGTCAGGAGATCATGGTGGGTGGGGCAGAATCTCGATTCCGAAAGACCGGAGCTTTCTGTGGGTCTTTGAAGAAAAGTGCGGTTTTGCGTTGTCATGTAGGAGTACAAACTTTGAGCTCCTCGGCGGCGTGAGCGATGAACATGGATGAAATTTTCCATTTGAG
>LR543871.1:0-18412 GCA_900536305.3 Caenorhabditis sp. 40 LS-2015
GAAAGTTTACAGGAGCTTGCACGTGAAGATGGCTAACAGGCTGTTGCTGGTGAAGACTTTGAGAAGCGGCAGCTTGGTGAGCACAAATCAGCTCCTGCGCGAATCGATATTTATCCTCAGCTGCTCTACCGGACCATTCCGTTACTGGAGAACCCATCGGAGCACCGACTCCAACTGGCGTCTGAACAACGAAAACCGGTGACTGCCGCCGATGGAATTGTGAGATGATTGCTCATGCTAAAACTGGTTGGGCGGACCCGAAACAGTACTTTGTAAGTACTACAAAGTACTGTAAGTTCAATCGGTTTGGAATCCTAGAAGAATCTTGAAGAATCAGTCTCTCATCGGGGGACTCCAAGAAATCCAGGATGCTCCTTTGAAATGATTGCTTAACTGTACTAGTACCAAAGTGTTACCCTCTGATTCGGATGACTATGGGGGCAAAAATTCGACCACCTGAATCTAAAAACTTTCACGAAGGGAATTTTTGAAGACAATTTTTTTTCTCGAGTTATGACGATTTTTCAAAATCGCGAAAAAAAAAGTTGAAAATGACCGTATTTTGGTAATTTTTCGAGTTTTCAAAAAAAGTAAAATAGTGAAGGAAAGAACTTTTTTTGTTCTTATTTTTCGTCATTGACATGTTTTTGATAGCATACCTCTAAATGTATGAAATTTTGAGTCAAACACGAAGTCGAAAAAAACGGCTTGTCAGAATTGTCTCAAACAACTTCCAAAACATTGCTGACAAAAAATAAAAAGTAGTGACATAACGCTTAGGGTACCTTTCCTAACGTTTTAGAAAGATAAAAGTCAATTTATAGGTAAAATTAGTGTTTTTTCAACTTCTTTCAGTTTTGTACGGGTGATATTTTTTCAATTCTAGGTTTTTGGATAGGTAGTGGTTTACTCGCAGTGCCTGTTGACTAGTTCTTCCAAGTTCTTCCGGTTATCAAAGTTAAATTCATGTTTTTGGCACCCTCCAGTCATCTTCCAAAAGTTCATCGGAATCGAAAAACCCAAAAAAAATTTTGTTTCTCAGAGTCTTCAATTCAGTCTTATTTTATTGCTTTTGATCTAATTCAATTATTCATTCATGAATTACTTCAAAAAACATCAAAATTCAGCTGAAAATAAGAATATTAAAGAAGTACGTGCACCTCGTCAGTTCAGAAACTCTCATTCCATTTTTTGTCCGTTTTTTTGGTATTTTTGAAGTAATTCATGGATGAATAATTGAATTAGATCAAAAGCAATAAAATAAGACTGAATTGAAGACCCTGAGAAACAAAAATTTTTTTGGTTTTTTCGGTTCTGATGAACTTTTGGAAGATGACTGGAGGGTGCCAAAAACATAAATTCAACTTCAATAAACGGAAGAATTTGGAAGAACTATTCAACAGGCATTGCGAGAAAACCTCTACCTATCCAAAAACCTAGAATTGAAAAGATATCACCCGTACAAAACTGAAAAAAGTTGAAAAAACACTGATTTCACCAATAAATTGACTTTTATCTTTCGAAAACGTTAGGAAAGGTACCTTAAGCGTTACGTCACTACTTCTTATTATTTGTCAGCAATGTTTTGGAAGTTGTTTGAGACAATTCTGACAAGCCGTTTTTTTCGACTTCGTGTTTGACTCAAAATTTCATACATTTAGAGGTATGCTATCAAAAACATGTCAATGACTAAAAATAAGAACAAAAAAAGTTCTTTCATTCACTATTTTACTTTTTCTGAAAACTCGAAAAATTACCAAAATACGGTCATTTTCAACTTTTTTTTTCGCGATTTTGAAAAATCGTCATAACTAGAGAAAAAAAATTTTCTTCAAAAATTCCCTTTGTGAAAGTTCTTAGATTTAAGTGGTCGAATTTTTGCCCCCATAGTCATCCGAATCAGAGGGTAACACTTTGGTACTAGTACAGTTTAGTTAGACTCACGTATTCCAAGAAAGCTTAGAATCTAGAAACATTTTCATTACAATAAAAAGAAATGCATTAAAACTATTATAAAACATTGCGAACATATAATATAAAACTTCACATTACAACTCATACAAAACATTTTCTCATAGTCTATTTCTTCGAATCATGAATCTGCGAGTGATTTCTCATCTTTTGACGGCTGTCAGTAGTGTACGGGCAGGCGGCCGCGGTGCAGGAGAAGTGAGTGTACAAGCCGGTGATCTGAACAGTTAAGGGGTTTACATTTCGACATTACTAGGACAACAAACCGGGTCGATAGCTTGTCCCTTTCCAACCACCTTCCCTTTGTGCACGACGTCTTGTCTGAAAAAAGGGGAACGTTTATGGAATTAGTTGTTCTTCAACTCACTTTCCTGGTCCTCGACGTGCATCAGCCAGACGGATCGGTCCACTCCCGACTACGGCAGGAGCTCCATTTGCCACTTGTGCGCCTCCATTCTGAGCCGTCGAAGAGGAGGGATTCTGGGTAACTGGCAGCGGAAGGTTGACCGGAACTTGCGCTTGAAGAGGTCGAACAGATTGCGTTCTTGCTGTCCTGCAGCGTCTGGGATCTCATCAGCCAAGTTGCGGATGGCTCTGGAAGATACGATTTGTTGTTATGGGGCTTTCTGGTTAAATTATAACTCACTGAGTTTTGTTCGGTGCTGACTGTCCTGGGTATTTGGAGTTCATGTTGGAACTCCACCGTCTCTGCTATTTGAATTCCAACCTGCAAGGAAAACAAGATAAAAATCTTAAATCTTTCAGGCAGAAGAAAAACAACCGTAAATTCCACACAAATTTTGGATTTTTCTCGTCAAAAAACTTGTTCCATACTTTTAGAACCTTTGAAAGAAATATTTCAGACAAATATCGGAGAAAAAAACTACGAAAAATGGAAAAGAAACGACAAAAAACAAGTGAAAATGAGATGAAATCACTGAAAAGAATTTTTTCGTTCTAGAACAAAGGGAAGCTTCAAAATTTCCCGCGCGGGAGATCAAAATTTTTAGAAGATCAAAAATATTTATTTTTTGGAATTTATTTTTGAATTATTGCATTTTTTCGTCCATATATGAACATGTGTTTTTTGAGATAAAAAAAATAGAAAAGGGAATTTTCGGGTTTCAAAGTCTTCAGATGACGTCACGACTTCAGAATCCTTGACAATATTTTTTCTTTCTTCTAGGTCAGAAAATATCCCACATGGGGTAAAACAACCCGCTGAATCTGAATTTTCCGGTTTCAAAGTTATCAGATGACATCCAGATGACGTCACGCCTTCAGAATCGTCCAAAAATTGTTTTCTTCTTCTAGGTCGGAAAACATCCCACCTAGGACGATATAACCCGGTAAATCTGAATTTTTGGGTCTCAAACTTTTCAGTTGAAATCCAGATGACGTCACGTCTTCAGAACGATCCATTTTTTAGATTTGAAAAATTCATACTTGATTGAGAAAAACGCGGCAAAAAACTTAAATTTCAGGTTTCATTCAAATGACGTCACGCCTTCAGACTTTCTATCTTTTTTCGTCGTCTAGGTCTGAAAACTTCTTGATTGGGTGAGAAAAACGCGATGAATCTTTAGTTTTCACGGCACGGAGGTAGTTGGCGTCTAAATCGTCCCATGCCGCAGGCAAGGCGATCTTCAGAGCTCCCAAATTAGGATAATTTTTTGTGGAGACTTGTTGGGTCAGATATCCCCACACCGCGAATTCCATCGGATTGAGATCCGTACTTGACGCTGGCCATTGATCCTTAGTGATGAAATCCGGAAAATTGGATTCGCACCACTGCTGAGTGAGTTTTGCAGTGTGTGCAGGTGCTCCGTCCTGCTGGAAGGTCCGATTGCCGTTCTGAAAATGGCCGAGGGATTAAGGCGCAGGTCAGCTGTGAGGAAGGCTGTGGGTTCGCTCCCGGTCGGGGCCGATTTCTTTCTTTTTTGTTTTTAACAACCTCTCCTTTCCAGTAGTACCACTCACATATTGAAGTGTCATATCCCTGTTCGCAACTTTCCCTAGTAAGGGGTTTGTCCATCGGTGACTTGGTCAGGATGTCCGCTTTTGTTTTCCACAAAGAAAGTTAAAGAATTTGGCCGCGCACGAAATTGAACCCGCGACCTGCGCTTAGCAGACCAGCGCGTAACCAACTGTTCCACGCGGCAACTTTGAAATGAGGGCACTTTGGCGTATAAGAAGTTGTGGCTTTTAAAACTTGAAAATGAGCGCGCCAGAGGCGCGCAGCGACGCTGGTAGCTAATGATAGGAGAGTTAGAACTGATTATAGAAAAAATTAAGATTTGCCGCGTTTTTCTCACTCAAGTAGGAATTTTTCAAACCTAAAAAATGGATCGTTCTGAAGACGTGACGTCATCTGGATCTCAACTGAAAACTTTGAGACCCAAAAATTCAGATTTACCGAGTCATTTCACCGTAGGTGGGATGTTTTCCGACCTAGAAGAAAAAAAAAAAAAAATTATGTCAAGGATTCTGAAGTCGTGACGTCATCTGAAGGCTTTGAAACCCAAAATTCCTTTTTCTATTTTTTTATCTCAAAAAACACATGTTCATATATGGAAGAAAAAATGCAATATGTCAAAAAATAAATTCCAAAAAATAAATGTTTTTGATCTCCCGCGCGGGAAATTTTGAAGCTTCCTCTGTTCTAGAACGAAAAAATACTTTTCAGTGATTTCATCTCATTTTCACTGGTTTTTTGTCGTTTCTTCTCCATTTTTCGTAGTTTTTTTCTCCCATATTTGTCTGAAATATTTCTTTCAAAGGTTCTAAAAGTATGGAACAAGTTTTTTGACGAGAAAAATCCAAAATTTGTGTGGAATTTTCGGTTGTTTTTCTGCTGCCTGAAAGATTTAAGATTTTTATCTTGTTTTCCTTGCAGGTTAGAATTCAAATAGCAGAGACGGTGGAATTCCAACATGAACTCCAAAAACCCAGGACGCTCAGCGCCGAACAATACTCAGTGAGTTATAGGTCAACCAGAAAACCCCATAACAACAAATCCTATCTTCCAGAGCCGTCCGCAACTAGGCTGATCACATTCAAGACGCTGCAGGACAGCAAGAACGAAATCAGCACAAGAGATCTTGTGGCCCTCCCAAACCCACAACGGGATCATCAATGGCGTGATCTCAATCAAAAGGTCACGACCACCCTGAAGGCAGCCCGTGAATCTGCTCAACACGGCGAGCTTGCTCGAGAGCAAGGTGAACCAACGAACGTCCAACAGTTCAAAAAGAATGGCGTACGAGACGACGCGGGAAAAGCGAATGCGATTCGAGAACGAGCCCAATTCGAGGACGATGTGCTTCGCAGGCATCAAGAGGCCTTAGCACAGTTCCTAGAGGCTCGAGTGGTATCCAGTGGCTATGGCGGGTCATCAGAGTGTCCCTCATGAACAACGCGAACCCTAACATGCCTCCTCCAGAGCAGGAGCTGACCATCGCTCAGGTAAGGCTTGAAATTAGTTTCTTCTACTTAACATGTTTTTTAGCAACTCGCCGCTATACACAATCTCTATAAAGGGGATTTTGGGCGTGCTCATCAACTAGGAGAGGAAATATTGGCAGCCATTCAAGCCAAAGACCAAGTAGCGGTCGAGCTGCAGGACAACCAACTAAAGATTATCGAGCTACTTGGGGATATCGTCAATCAGAATGGAGAAGGAGTCGACGGTGGTGGACCGATTCGTCTGGCTAGTGGAGGTGGAGCTAACCCGATAGGAAGAGCACGTCCACCAAAGCGAGTTGAACAACGAAAAATCACAACAAGAATCATGATTTGAAGGAATAGACTATGACAAATTGTTTTATATGAGTATTGATCTGAAGTTTTATATTATTTGTACGTATGCTTTTCGCACAATAGTTTTAATGCATTTCTTTTTATTGTAATAAAACTTGTTTTATACCACTACTACCACATGCAGAGGTTTAACTTCAAAAGTTTCAGAGTTAATGCCTGGATACTCGAGGAAGTTTTTGACAAAGGTAGAACAATCCACCATGATTTTCACCCAGCACTAGTTACGGGTTTTGCTCAGTTGACCGTGTTCCACAGTACCAAGAGGCCGCTGCTCTTGCCCTCACAGCAAAACTCAATAACTCCGGATGCGACACCCATCAGCCAGCATTTACCCACAAGGGCGTTGACCACCATTGTTGGCCAACTGCAAATCGGATGATTTTTTCAGTCACAGGGCCTTGCAGACAGATGTCTCTGCTTGATCTCACCAAAATATTGAATCTCTAGAGTAGGTCTAGGTCTCAGAATGTCACGATTTGTCAGCCAATACCCGCGTGCAAACAGGATAGATGTGTTGGTTCATGAATACCCAACAACTTTTTGTTAGCAACCGGAAATATACGTTGGCAAGATTCATCTGTTTCGGCCGATTGATTCTTGAGTGACACGACTCTTTCTCTTCTCTCCTCTCGGAGAACAAGAGGCGTGGCTTGTAGAAAAAGAAGAAGATGTGCCAGTGACATGATTGCTCATGCTGAAATGGGTTGAGCTATGAGACCCATAGCAGTTTTGCGTAAGAACTACAGCGCATAGAATCTAGATGCAAATTTATTATCAAACATTTAGCAGAACTGTGTACAAACTATTGAGAAACATGAATGCATATGAAATTTTAAAATAAAGCCTATATAAAACCATCTTATATAGACCACACTCCTTGTGACGATTCCGGAAGTGGCGGGAAATGTTTTGTCGATTTCCAGTCGTGTACGGGCAGGCATCAATGGTGCAGGAGAAGTAGGTGTATACGCCGGTGATCTGAATAGTTAAGAAGTCTTCACTACGACAATACTAGAACAACTAACGGAGTCGAAACTGTACCCCTTTCCAATCACTTTTCTTTTGAGCACGACCTCCTGTCTGTCTGAAATGGGAAACAATGAGTTTTAGAGTGAGTGATTCAACTCACTTGGGGGGGGGGGGTCATCGACGGGCGCTTCCGACTGGGTTGGCTCCACTGACCCCTCGATCAACCTGGCGAATCGGGCCACCACCGGCGATCAAAGCAGCGGCAGGAGTCTCAAACGTCATCTGAAAATGAGAGTGATGTTGGTAATAGAGGAGACTTTGAAGAAAATAACAGGGTAAGATCATTAAGCCCCTACTAACCTCATTGTACCTTCTCAAACACCATCATCATGATACAATAGTTTGCAAACCGCACTCTCCGTCTCCTCTCCACCAGTCTATCATCATTGACACAAATCCAAACCTCCTCTCCACATCAGATCCAAGAACAGTAGTGGCCTTTCGTTCCGGATGAATGGAAATACTGCGCAAAGGCGACAACCTTCCACTCTGCACCAAGCATAGCGACCAGGGTGTCTGGGTGGATGTCGATGAAGGTGCGGTCCCGAGCATCAATCATCATGAAGCTAAAAATTATTTTTATTTCAACGAGGCCATTTTTTGATTTACTGATGTGAACAAGACACGCGAAAAACTTTGCCTAGGGGAAATGAAGTTTTTGAGCCAGCATCAGCTCATTCTCTGTTGAATCAAAAGTCTAAATAGGCGGACATCATTCAGAGGCCCTGGGAAAATGTGAGAAGATTTGGTCCAGTGGGTACTTCGGAAGGGCGGGAGTCACGACCCAGACAGACACACACACAGAATTTCGCGGTTGTTAATAGTGTGAAAGGGATGTTTCCATCTCTTTCTTCTTTCTTATTCTGCCCGAGTACATTCCCTTGAGGGAGCCTTAATTATTCGTATAGTGGATGCGACACGCGACGGGAATTGTATAGTGGACTATTGAGTAAGAGCAGACGGGACCTCCCTCTGTCCTCATAAGCCTCATCATTCATTCCGGGCGATGTGTCGAGGAAACATCGTATAGTTGAGCCCACTTAAGAATGTACGAGTTAGGACGACGACGCTCCGCACACTGAGTATAAAAGGCCAACCTTGCAACATGAACATGAGTCAGGAGTATCCATCTGAAGGGATGAGGGTTCCCTCGCTTTACCTCATCCCATATTCTTGCCTCAAATAAACACTTCACATGTGATCTGGTTTTTCCCTATACATGATAAACGGAGGTCTAGGCACAGACCTTTTATCCGTTTACAATAGTAAAGATGGCCAGTTTCGAAATAGGTAATTTGCCTCGATAAGTTCCGAAATTTTCAGTTCAAATTTTCAAATTTTTTCGAAAAGGGACTGTGTCCGGATACGATCCGGGTGTTCTTTGCATTCACTCTTTAAAGCCTAAAGAATTCAAATCCTGTGAATTCCCGCGCAAAACTACACGCACATATGCAAGTTTGCTCTATCGGAGACGGCGCGCATTTCGAGTTTAAAAGGGTTTTCTGCCGATTTTTCATCATTCCGTAGCGAGAGAACAGGTCACGATAGGTGACATTGTTCTTGTCTCTAGGTTTCAGTGTTTTGTGGTTCTCTTGACCACGTTTTTCTTTCTCTTTGTGTTGCCTTTGTGAGCATCTTGCTCGTTTTTCCTTCGGGAAATTGTGCGAATAAAACCTTATTGGTTCGTACAACGTGTGTTTTCTAGTGTGCTTCTGGGTCTTGAGAGAAGATTCAGAAGTGTGTGTTTTGTACAGTTACGTCTCGAGTACTTGGAAGAGATTTCCTTGTGCACGTCGCGTACTACTGAAAAGCAGCTGAAGGTTTTTGAATCTTATTCTAAAAAAGTTGATTTTCCTTCAGAACAAACCGCAAACCCGGGTCGGCCCGTGCTGTTGCAAGTTTGGTTGGAGACAACTGAATCGTCTTAAAATATTAGGTTCAGGGATGTCCGCCGTGTGGCAGTTTGCGGTGTTGAAATCCTCGCAAACTTGCTGCAACGATTTTGCAGCCGCGAAACGCCACTCGGTGAGCATCCCAGCACACGATAATCCAGCTCCTACAATCCAATACTCATCAGTAAAATCGTTGCATCCGCGTACGAGCATTGCTTCACGCGCCTTGGGCGTGCGAGGATTCTAGCTGTCAAAATCCTCGCACTTTTGAGTGGCAGCGCCTGCCACACGCGGGCTTCCCTGATTAGGTTGTTCAAAAAGTCTTTGCCATTTTTTTTCAAATCAAGTTTTATTCAAAGGAAACGATAATTAATATAAAATGTATTCGTCATTTGAGATCATAACTTCTTGCCAGCGCAACGGAAGTTAAGCGATCCCATTTGCGTAGATCTCTAGGGAACTAGAGGCGAAACAGTTATCAAACGACTTCTTGAACCCTTTCTATCGTGGAATTTTTTTCCGGAATGGGGTTTTGGATAGATCGAAAAAGGTAATATACAGTTGGTGCCAGGCCAGGAGAATACGGTGGGTTAGGTGGAAATTCGATTCCGAAAGATCGGTGCTTACTGCGGGTCTTCAAAGAAAAGTGTGGTTTTTCGTTGTCATATAGAATTATGAACTTTGAGCTCCTAGGCGGGGCGAGCGATGAGCATGGATGAAATTTTCTATCTGAAAACAGTAGATATCAGAGTTGATGGTAGTGAAGTCCCTAAGCAGCTCGCGGTATATCAATCCTGTACTGACCCATCAAATCGGGAATGTCACCTTTTTCTCGCGAAGTTCACCTTTCGGCTCCGGTATCGCCACTGCTCTCGCATGGACCCTTACCGCTTTCTGTTATGGTTGAGATAGATCACCTACTTCTCATCTCCAGTGGTTATTTTGTTGATCCAGCCTGTCTTCGATTCTCTGGTGAGAAGAGAACGTGACAGGTCACATCGGACCTTTTTACGGAAAATTCTCAAAATGTGTGGAACGACTTGTCTGACTGGACAGGGCTGCGCCGTGTTGCTGGTAGTACTTAGTAGATTCAATTTTAGGAAGGGTCAGTCTAAACTAAATGACCCTTTTCTGTTCAATCAGTTCTAAATCTCTTCATTCGGAGGAAGAATGCAGAAAACCGCTTGAAAAAAGCTACATTCGCGCGTTTTTCAGTCTTTTTCAACAGCACCACTTCCCAACCGCGCACTCTTTTTTCTCGAGAGAGGGGGAGGGGTACGGTAGCTGATCCTGGATCGGAGGAGAGTGATTTCAGTAATAGTTTTTGATACAGAAACATTGGAATTACTGACCTTGGATTAGGATAGGGTCAAAATTAACACAGATCCGAAACCCCTTTACACATTTGGGGATGAGGCCAAATTGCTTAGAATTGTCATATTTTCAAAATTGAGCGCGTTACAGCAAACTGAGGTCACAAAAACCTAAGAACCCTGATCTTAATCAGTACCTTCATTTTTGAGAGAAGAGATTGACATGTTCAAGCCAAAGGCTCAAGAACGGGGATGTAAAAGACATATTCTCATAAAGTGCCCATTTTCAGAGGGCACATCATGAATATGCTCCAAAGGTTCATCGGCTCAGGTTTCGCAGGTTTCTTGGAATATTAAAGCTTTTATAGATACGAGTGTCTCTTGGGAAAACTATATTACTAAACTTGATTCATTTTCTTTTTTGTTTAATCGGAGGTCACAACGATGAGATCATCACCAGATTTTGTTTGGGCCTTTTTTGGTTCAGACTGTCGCTTCCAACTTTGAATCTACAGAGTACTACCAGCAACACGGCGCAGCCGTGTCCAGCGACGCGTAGCGTCGCTAGTCTGGACGGTAAAAATCGTCAAATATCTCAAAAAATCTATTCAGAATTTCATATTTTTTCAGCAGTGCCCACACCAAAAACTGATTTGCTCCGAGGAAAAAGACAATTGCATTTACACTTCTTGAACATTTTTCCTGTCTAATGAAAAATTATCTCTTTACATTGTTCACTTTTTATTCGTAGACAAGAATAGTCGAAAAAAGAGAAAGAATGGATAAAAAATGATCTAAAAAACGTTGTGGGGGCTTCAATTCTTCCAGTGGTCCGAGTGGGCTGGCAGCGACGCGATGCGGTCGGCGTACATGCGAGAGTGACCCTGGAAAGTTGATATCGAGGATGATTTTTGAAGTGAAATTTGAATTTTAAGTTAATTTTCAGGCTTAAAATACGAAAAATACGACCCACTTTCATCATCTCGGCCTTATGGTGGCCGGCGTTCTCCCAACAGCGGGCAAAGTAGGCGACGGCGAGCCCGATCCAAATTTTTTTCTGAAATTCGAAACAAATGTAATAGATCGATAGACCGTAAAAAGTTATGTGGAGTCAAAAATATCAGACCGATTTATCGACTGGTCCTCTCAAACGAAGAGAAAAATGGATATTTTTGATTTTTTGGTGACTCGTGCTTTCCGGCTCACCACGGAGCCCAAAACGATTCAAATCACTTGAGTTTGTATACACACAGAGTCCCTAAAATTTCCAAGAGGGAGAAAAAAAAGTTCATCAAAATCTCAATTTTGAGCCGAGTTATGGATGTCCAAAGTCTGAGAAAGGTTTTTTCCACGTTTTTTTTCCAGGTCCCCTCGCCGGGCAATTCGAAAAAGTGGGAACTACCGCATTTTAAAAGAGAGCGCAGAAAAACAAAAAGGGGGACTTCATTAACAGTCGATGTCCTTGGGAAAATCTGAAACGTGGGACTGGATTGGAAATCCGGAAAGTTTTCGCTCAAGATAGGAAAATAGCTCTGAATAAAACCAACCTGAGCTAGAAGCGATGATTCCGGAACAGCTTGCAGAGTGCCATGACGAGCGCATGAAGAGCGCGTGGGCTGGTGGCGCTGAGCGCATAGCTGAAAAAGTCAATGTGAAAAACTAAAATGACCACTCTCCAGAAACTCACCAGAGCATGGCTCAACCCGGCGAACTGGACATCCAGTGCATGGCCATGATTGCCAACACGATCCTCTGTACCCGATGAGGTTGATTCGGGTATTACAACCAAACATTGTTGTTGTTGCTAGTATTTGGCTGAAAATGAGGAAAAATTAGATGAATACACACATTTGTTTACGATGTCCTCGAGAAAGTCTGAAACTTTGAACGATCATTTTTTGTTCTACTGGAGCATGGACTAAAGACATTGAGAAACTTTTTCGTTGATAAATTGTAATTCTCCCTCGATTTTAACTTCTATCGGAGTCCTGGAACGCTCTATTTTCTGAAAACAGAAATACTCACCTTCAAGGAAAAATCATCAAAAAACACAAAGACGGCATTCTTGGAAGGAGGGAGATGTCTGAAAACACCAAAATGAACATTTTTTATTTTTCCGATTTCGAACTCACATTTTCGAAAAAATCAATTGGAAAACAGAAAGAGGACTTCATTAACAGTCGATGTCCTTGGGAAAATCTGAAACGTGGGACTGGATTGGAAATCCGGAAAGTTTTTCGCTCACCTTAACAGAAAGACAGCACACTAAAAGAGCCACTACATTGCTGTACACCGAGAAGTCAATATTAATCGGCCTGCCGCTCAAGGAATATTAGAAGTAGAAACGAGGAGACGCAGGAGGTAAATCGCTTACTTTGAAAGAGCACAGTCAAGGCAGAGAGTGGCAGAGTCCTTTTGCTAAGCTCCGCCCACCGGGTAGAGAAGGACAGGCAGTTTTCTGTCAACACTCGCTCCAACGTGGGGGGAATGGAAAAGAAAGAGAAGGACATAACCATCTGTCAACATGAAGAAACGAGGGATATTTGTAACAGGAGTTATTAGCGGCCAACTCAAATCTTGAGAAGAACGGAGAATCAAAGTTCGAATCAAAACAGTCTAAACCTCATAATTACTGCAATAACAAAAGAGAACCGTATTACCTCGCCCGAGTCCAATTGATTACACCAAAATTGAACCTGGTTCTAACCTAAATTCTGTGAGTGCTAACAAAGAATTAGATAGTTTGTGACGTCATCTTCAACTGCCTCTGTGAATCCTAAACATTTTCAATTTTCTCTGATTAAAATCTTTAATGTTTTTCATTCTTTTATCTCTACACTTTATCTCCTGACCCACCTTTAAGCGTTTTGGTTGCGTATCTCCGCTTCTGATCTAGCCATTTTTCAATAACAATAACGAGTGAAAGTTTGGAGGGCGACAGCTGCTAGACATGTTTGATGTCGCGCATTTGGTGATAGTTGATCTTTTGGTTCAAATTCAACTTTTGATAACAGCGGCCACAAGAGTGTGCCAAAAAAGTTAAGATTGAAGCGAAGTAAGATTGAAGCGGAGGAAGAGATTTTCGGACCAGTTCAGAAGAAGACTGAAAAGTACAAGACAGAAGAAGGGTTTTGCCCGAATAGTTTGTATTCATATTGTTCTGAGTGTCCATATCTAGAACATTTACGGTGTGCAGCCTGAAACCACGCTGAGAACTTTTGAAAACGACCAAAGTTTGTGACAGTCCATTTTCGGACCAGATGAGGAGAAAACAGAAAAGTACAAGTACTCCTTCTCTTCCGACTTCTCAACTTCTTCTACAGCACTTGTACTGTCTTCTGAAGCTTCCTGAGAAACAGCGCGCACTTGATAATAGTCAGGGTTTGCTTGCGAGGTGACAGTCTTCGACTGTAGTTTCATTTGCATAAATGTAATCCATTGGTCATGGATTTGAGGCAGTGTTACTGGCTTCTCATCTTTTCTCTCCCACGCATCCAGCCATTGCATCAAGTACGCCTTAGCTGGAGCGTAGAGGAGCATCTGAGCCACGAAGAAACAGAAATACGGCCGAGACATCCCACTGCGAGTTGACAAATCTCTGAAAAAATGACTCTTCCAGACAACTAATCAGAAGTCTCGTTCTTTCTCTCTCAGTGAGCTGGGGTCGGTCCTCTAAAAATACGAGATCGTAGCGGGCGATCCATTTCTTGAAAGAATCTGCCTCACCGATACTATACGCATACTTGGGTAGTCGTCGGGACAGTTCTCTCATTTTCTTGACGTTCGAGGAACTCCCGTAACCACCGGCACCCATGCGCGGTTTCGTGGCTAACGCTACTCTAAGCTGTTTATTCTCTTCGATCAGCGCTTTTTGAGCCTGAATCGAGATCGCTAACTGCTACATGAATCCTTTCAAAACTGCATTCAATGCCACAGCCTCGTGATTTTGCTGTACTGGCGGCGTTTGCGCTAGTTTTTTAGCCTTTTCGGACTTTTTAGAATTTTCCATTTGCTCACGTGACGTCTCATCCTGATCGCCAAATGTTGTGTATTGAACGGGAGCTAGAGGCAGACGACGAGAATAGTATAGTTCATGATAGGAGAGTGAGAACTGATTATAGAAAAAATTAAGATTTGCCGCGTTTTTCTCACTCAAGTAGGAATTTTTCAAACCTCAAAAATGAATCGTTCTGAAGACGTGACGTCATCTGGATCTCAACTGGAAACTTTAAGACCCAAAAATTCAGATTTACCGAGTTATATTACCCTAAGTGGAATGTTTTCCGGCCTAGAAGAAGAAAACAATTTTTGGACGATTCTGAAGGCGTGACGTCATCTGGATGTCATCTGATAACTTTGAAACCGGAAAATTCAGATTCAGCGGGTTGTTTTACCCCATGTGTGATATTTTTTGACCTAGAAGAAGAAAAAAATGTTGTCAAGGATTCTGAAGTCGTGACGTCATCTGAAGACTTTGAAACCCGAAAATTACTTTTTCTATTTTTTTAACCTCAAAAAACACATGTTCATATATGGAAGAAAAAATGCAATATTTCAAAAAAAAAATTCCAAAAAATAAATATTTTTGATCTTCTAAAAATTTCGATCTCCCGCGCGGGAAATTTTGAAGCTTCCTCTGTTCTAGAACAAAAGTATTTTTTCAGTGATTTCATCTCATTTTCACTGGTTTTTTGTCGTTTCTTCTCCATTTTTCGTAGTTTTTTCTCCAATATTTGTCTGAAATATTTCTTCCAAAGGTTCTAAAAGTATGGAACAAGTTTTTTGACGAGAAAAATCCAAAATTTGTGTGGAATTTTCGGTTGTTTTTCTTCTACCTGAAAGATTTAAGATTTTTATCTTTTTTTCCTTGCAGGTTGGAATTCAAATAGCAGAGACGGTGGAGTTCCAACATGAACTCCAAAAACCCAGGACGCTCAGCACCGGACAAAACTCAGTGAGTTAAAGGTTAGCCAGAAAACCGCATAACAACAAATCTTATCTTCCAGAGCCGTCCGCAACTTGGCTGCTTTGGTCGAAGACGCTGCAGGACAGCAAGAACGCATTCAGCACAAGAGCTCTTGCGGCCCTCCAAAGCCAACAATTCCATCATTAATTTCATGATTTCATTCGTTACAACCACCCCGAAGGCAGCCCGTGAATCTGCTCAACACGCCGAGCTTGCTCCACAGCAAGGTGAACCAACGAACGTCCAACAGTTCAAAAGGAATGGCGCACGAGACGACACGGGAGAAGCGAATGATGCGATTCGAGAACGAGCCCAATTCGAGGACGATGTGCTTCGCAGGCATCAAGAGGCCTTAGCACAGTTCCTAGAGCCTCAAGTTGTCTCCAGTGGCCATGTCGGGCCATCAGAGTGTCCCCCATGAACAACGCGAATCCCAACATGCCTCCTCCAGAGCAGGAGCTGACCATCGCTCAGGTAAGGCTCGAAGTTAGTTCCTTCTAACTAACAAGTTTTTCAGCAACTCGCCGTCATACACGATCCCTATATTGTGCGTGCTCATCAACAAGGAGAGGAAATATTGGCAGCCATTCGAGCCAAAAACCAAGAAATTAATGAGAGCGCGACGATCAACGAAAGATTATGGAGCTGATCCAGGAGATTAGAGACCAGAATGGAGGAGGAGTACGAGTTCGAGTTGCGCAGGTGCCAAATGGAGTCGGTGCTGCGGCAGGTCCGGCCGTTGGAGCAGCTAAGAATGGAAGAAGATTCAAGCTGAACCTCATCATTCGTACTCACCAAGCCGGCACTTCTCAAAGTCAAAGTCTTTACCACCACCAGCCTGTTCGCCCTCTTTAAGTGCAAGCTCCGGTGACTCAGAACCCCTCCTCTTCGAACGCTCAGAATGGAGGTGCACAAGTGGCACTTGTGACTTCTGCTGTTCCTATCGTCGCCAGTGGTGGCCCGATTCGTCCGGTTGCTCAAAGTGGAGCTAACTCGGTCGGAAGAGCTTCGTCGAGGACTACCAAAGTGAGTTAAAGCACTCATTCTGAAACTGTTCCCCCTTTTTTCAGGCTGGATGTCACGCACTAAGGAAAAGTGATTGGCAAGGGGCAAGCACTCGATTTGGTTAGTTATTTGAATAATGTCGAGTGAAGACCTCATGAATGTTCAGGTTACCGGCAAGTACTCTTTCTTCTCCTGCACCGCCACTTCCTGCCCGTACACCACTGTGAATCGACAAAACATGGCCAAGCACGTTCATGACAGCCCGGAGAAGTAGAGGGTAAATTGCCCTATTTTGCATTATTAGCACGCAGGTATTGGCTGGCAACTTGTTTTATACCACTACTACCGTATAGGCGGAGGTTAAACTTCCAAAGTTTCTGAGTTGTTGCCTGGATACTTGAGAAAGTTTTTGACAAAGGTAGAACAATCCACCATGATTTTCACCTAGCACTAGTTACGGGTTTTGCTTAGTTGACCGTGTTCCACAGTACCAAGATCTGCTCCTGCCGTCACAGCAAAACTCAATAACTCCGGATGCGACACTCATCTGCCAGCATTTACCCACGAGGGCGTTGACCACCATTGTCGGCTAACTGGAACTCGGAGGATTTTTTTAGTCATAGAGCAGATATCTCTGCTAGATCTCACCAAAATATTGAATCTCTAGAGTAGGTCTTAGTCTCAGAATGACACGATTTGTCAGCCAATACGCGCGTGCAAATACATAGTCACCGCAACCTGCTGCATATATAAAACGTTTTGAACATCGACATTCTTCCTTGTGATGTCTGTTGAAGTGCTTGGCGATGTTTCGTCGATATCTAGTGGCGTAGGCGCATCTGTCAGCTGTGCAGGAGAAGAAGGGACTCTGCGTTTGTAAAAAACCAAAAAATTTGAATCATTTCGCACAAAAACCTAAGAACCTTGATCTTAATCAGTACCTTCATTTTTGAGAGAAGAGATTGACATGTTCAAGCCAAAGGCTCAAGAACGGGGATGTAAAAGACATATTCTCATAAAGTGCCCATTTTCAGAGGGCACATCATGAAAATGCTCCAAAGGCTCATCGGCTCAGGTTTCGCAGGTTTCTTGGAATATTAAAGCTTTTATAGATACGAGTGTCTCTTGGGAAAACTATATTACTAAACTTGATTGATTTTCTTTTTTGTTTAATCGGAGGTCACAACGATGAGATCATCACCAGATTTTGTTTGGGCCTTTTTTGGTTCAGACTGTCGCTTCCAACTTTGAATCTACAAAGTACTACCAGCAACACGACGCAGCCGTGTCCAGCGACGCGTAGCGTCGCTAGTCTGAACGGTAAAAATCGTCAAATATCTCAAAAAATCTATTCAGAATTTCATGTTTTTTCAGCAGTGCCCACACCAAAAACTGATTTGCTCCGAGGGAAAAGACAATTGCATTTACACTTCTTGAACATTTTTCCTGTCTAATAAAAAACCAGCGGAAATTTCGCGGCTACGCCGCGAATTCCCACTGGTAGTCATTCCGGTTCATTCTAAAAGATTGGAGTGTTATTAAAGAATCAAATTTTAATTTTTTTTTATTAGTATAACAATTGAATTTCAACAACAACAAAAAAGAAAAAAGTTAATACAACAATTGGGACCTAAAAAATGATAGTCGAAAAAACAAATAAGATGAAAAAAAAATCAAAGAATCTCTTTAAAAACAACATTATTCATCATATTATCCGGTGAAGAAATACTGATTCCCTCCTTTGTCCTGGTCCTCGACATCGCCACATACAACTGTCCATGTGAAAAAATTGGATGGTCCAGAAGAAGTCCAATTTTGTCGAATGTTTGGCCCTGCGATTTGTTGATTGTCATCGCGAAGGCCGGCCTAATTGGAAACTGAATTCTTTGGAGCACGAATGGAATTCCCTTGTCGAACGAAAGTTTGATTCTTGGAAGCAGAACGTCTCCACCTTCGTTCGGTCCCGAGATGAACGCACAACGGAGAACTCGATCGCCCATTTCCCGAACCACGAGTCGAGTTCCGTTACACAGACCATGTCGAACATCGATGTTTCTGAGAAGCATGACGATAGAACCAACTTTCAACTCCAACCGATGAGGTGGGAGTCCCGAAGGCGTCATTTTGTGAAGGAACTCTGTCGGGAAGTTGGTTGCATCAGAAGACAAATTTTGATTGTCTCCGATCTCGTCGATGCTATTGTAAACCTTCATCGCTCCGGGAATCATTTCGAGAACTTTCTTGTTCATTTCCGAAGCTTGCTGGTTCGTCGGAGACAGGATCGCAACCTTGGAGACATCCGACACATTGGCATCATGCCGAAGCAATTTTCCGAAGATTTCTTCTGGTAAATCTTCATTGCATCGGAGCTCCTCTGGAACCTCCATCAGTCCGGTGTGCTCTTCTCCACGAAGTCC
>LR543874.1:0-10416 GCA_900536305.3 Caenorhabditis sp. 40 LS-2015
CTTTGTTCATCTAACTTCTTGGATGCTTCAGCTATTTTACTCTCTACATCCTCAATATTCTCAAACGAGGTCAATTCGTTATTGGGTACTCTAAATCCTAGCTTGTCTGCTGCCTTTACTGCCTTCGAATGAACATCTGCTATTTTATCTAAGTATCCTAGTATCTTCTCTTCTGCATCCTCTATTTCACTTTCCCACTTATTTATCAAATTTGCTGCCTGTCTACCTAGAACGGTATTTGCTGAGATCTTATTGAGTGTTTCTATATACTCTACCAACAATCCTTGGATATTCTCCCACATCTCTACTATGGTCTTATGTTTATTGAAACATATGGTAACTATGTCTGCTTGCTCGTTCGCTTCTTGTCTCTTTTTCTCTTCTTCGGTTAGATCTACCCCGGCTGGTTTCACTTTCAATAACTTACACTCACCTTCATACTTCTTTGCTTTTGCTACTATTTCACTTATTCTCGCCGCCATTACATTTCTACATCCTAATACTATCTCTGCTTCTGTCTTCGATCTCAATCTCTTACTTACTTCTTTCGCGTTACTACTCGTGCTCCTTCTATCCTCTTCAACTTCTTCGTCACTCATTTTGTCAGACTACTTAATTACTCACAATTCTTATTTACTTTTCGTCAGGTAACAGGTCAATAGGTCAAGGTCTGGTTCAGGTAGGTCTCACTCTTTTCAGGTATGTATGTAGGTTCGTTGCGCTCTCTCTCTTTTTCAGGTATGTATGTAGGTATGTTACGCGCTCTCTCTCTTCTCAGGTATGTATGTATGTAGGTATGTAGCGCTCTCTCTCTCTCTTCCAGGTATGTATGTAGGTATGTTACGCGCTCTCTCTCTTCTCACAAGGGAAAATTTTAAGTTACCGGGCTGACTCGGTTAAGTGAACCAGTGTGGCTTATAGAAGGATATTAGGGCTATTCCAATCAGTTTTCAAAACCTGCTTACGAAACCTCTGAGTAGCTGAAATTTCGATCTGAAAATACCCTACTTTTAACACTGTTTTTGCCTTGTTTCTCGTGAGGTGACCTTACATTTTTCTCCCGTTTTTATCCGCACTCGGTTTCATTTTCGAAATGTGTTCGAATGGCGCAGTGGCTGTGGGCGGGGGTGGTAGTCTGGTGGTGGAGTGCTCGACTCCCTCACTCTGTTTTTTCTTTTGCTTTTCTGATATTCTATTCGTCTTTTTTTAAAACTATTTTTTTCCAGTTTTCGTCTCACTTTCATGAAGAAGGTGAGAAGTTGGCAGGCTTCTGATACTTTCAAGACGCCTTTGCATTTTTATTCTTGCCCGGTCCGCGATCATGCTTTCTAACCAAGGGACTATTCAAGTGTGCTGATCAATAAATTTCTTCATGAAAATGAGACGAAAACTGAAAAAAAATAGAAAAAAAATGAAAGTGAATGAAACATAGAAAACTCAAAAGAAAAAACAGAGTGAGGGAGTCGACCACTCCACCACCAGACTACCTCACGAGAAACAAGGCAAAGACAGTGTTAAAAATAGGGTATTTTCAGATCGAAACTTCAGCTACTCAGAGGTCTCGTAAGCAGGTTTTTAAAACTGATTTGAATAGCCCCAATATCCTTCTATAAGCCACACTGGTTCACTTAACCGAGTCAGCCCGGTAACTTAAAATTTTCCCTTGTCAGGTATGTATGTAGGTATGTTACGCTCTCTCTCTCTCTCTAGGGCAGGCGATCCTTCGGATTCTTATGCGAGCCTGAATGTTACGCTAGTGCAGGCGATCCTCTCGGATTCTTATGCGAGCCTGTGTGGGTCTGAACCCACTTACTCTTCCTTAAGTCTCTTCTCTCCTCTCAAGCTTCTGAAGGTTTCTTCCCAACTACTATCTGATACTCTTCTATGTGGTTACTGTACTGAGTTTTTAGACTTTCCTATTATACTTCTCTTAACAATTTTATATTATTTTATCCTCTTGAAAAAAAATTTCTATTGACTGCTACCTACTTATTACTCTCTTAGATTTTTAACCTACAGATATAAAATTTCCACACGTTTAAATAACTAACCTTCAAATCCTCAGTGGTGTGTGGCGGAGTCGAATCCCTGATGCACCATGAACTGCTTACTGTCCAGCAGACTATCAGATGACTGTATACGGTAGACTCGAGACGAAAGAGACGATCTCAAACTTGGGTAATTAAACCTTTTTATTAAACTAAAGATTGTTACGAAATATAAATTAAAAGAAATCTAAACTTGAGCAAAATCATAAACTGAATGATTTATCAATCTTCCTCCTCTTTTATACTGTCTCCTATGCGTTCTGCGTCTCTTCTGTTCTGCTTGCATTCTTCTTTCTTCTTCCTCGTTCCCATCGGTCCATTAGCTGAGTCATCTCCTTCATGCTCCTGGTTCTTGGTCTTGAGCTGATCTTCTGGTCTCCATGGTCGGTCACGACAGTCCTAATCCCGAGTTTTAGACGTTTTTGTGCATTATCCTAATTTTCTGATTATCTCATTAGCGAACTGCGGTCCCGGAGAAAAGTGGACGGAACTTCACCTCTCCCCCCTTTATCACTGTCGTCGCGCCAGCGCGCGTTTTGCACTGCATGGCGCAACTGGCAACACCGCTGACCACCAAAATTGGCACGCGGGTTCGATTCTTTCCAGGCCTAATTCTTTTTTGCTTCCTTTTTCATTCCCCAAAACAGGTTGATTTTATTCCAGAATGCTCTGCGGAGGTCTCTTTCGGTCAGCCAGTCTTCATTGGAGAGCGAAAAAACGCCGATGGATGCGCGTATCTTGATGGAGGACACTGGCACGTGTGTGAGATGTCCCATGGATACACAATGCTTTCTTTCAAAGGAAATCGAAGGTTGAACAGCTCGGAGACACGCGCGGTTCAGTTTCTACCGTATCCTTTTGATGGTGTGTTGCCTAGACTAGCTACAGTAATCCTTTGGTTTTAGGAACTGATAATATGGTGTACAACAACACAATGTACTACAGCGAGAGTGATCGATTGATTGCGTACAATTTGAAGACGGAAAAGTCAAATTCAATTCACTTGAGGACTTCTTTGGTGAGATTTTTACACTTTCCCGTCCAGCAAACTTTTTCAATTTTCTCAGGATCCCCTCTACGCAAACTCAACATCCCGTCTCGACGTTCAAGCGGAAGAACACGGCATCTGGGTGCTCTACAGAAGACGTGACGAGAACATTCTCTCCGTCAGCCGCGTCAATACACACACTATGCAAGTGAGTCATGTCTCCCCCCTCGGCGCCGCCGCCTCTCGTTCCCTCTTTCCCGCCGTCTTTATAACGACCACATACTCCTCCCTCTCTCGGGGCCTCCTTAGCTCAGTTGGTAGAGCGTGAGACTTTTAATCTTAAGGTCAGGGGTTCGAGTCCCCTAGGTGGCTTGACTTTTTTGCTTTGTGTTTTGTAACTCTATATGTTGAGAAATCAATCAGAGACTATTTTTCAGATCGTTTCCAACTGGACCCTTCCCTCCATCGACACTTCTACAATGTGTAATGCGTTTGTCCGTTGCGCGATTTTGTATAGCGTTGAGTGCGATGGAACCGTGACTCCGGTGTACGACTTTTATAGTCACTCGTATATCCAAGGAAGGAAGACGGAATGGGAGGGATTGGAACAGCCGATTGGAAATGTACAGTACGACCCGAATAGCAAGTCGATCGCCATTTACGCCAATGCGAAGATTTACAAAGTGCCAGTTTTGCAATAAGCCGAATTTTCTAATAGCCATTTAAAAAATATTTATACAAAGAATCTCATGAATTGTCAAGTTGTTTTCAAAGTCCAATAAATCTCATAATAACCAGATTACATCCTCCTCAATCCGCCACTATTATTCGTGTTTTGCGAGTCCGAAGACATCGATGACAACCAATTACTGGTCCTCTCCAAGAAGCTACTCCTCGCTGGTCTTACTGTAGAAGTTGGAGAGGATTTTCGAAGTTGTAAGAAGAACACCAGAGCCAGCAGGAAGAGCCCAAAACCCAGAGCCACGAATTGAAGTACTGTCATGAGACGAGGCACGAGGACGAAACCCAGCCAGACTTGATTGAAAATGAATTGATGGTAGATGGGCGTGGCCTCTTGCCAGAAGAGAGGAATCATGACGTTTGGCATGTTTTGGCTGCTTCTGGAAATGGGAATAGATTGCCTTTTGAATCTTGAAATTTCAGGAGAAATTGGGTTACTGTAACTTACGGAACATCATGAGATTTGATAACAGGCATGTTGACTTGCAGACGGTTAATCACTTTCAGAGTTGTTCCACTGTACTGAAAAAGTAACCGAAGAATTCTTGTCACAAGTCTCGAAAAGTCTCACCGTCTCATGATAATAAATCATTGGCTCATGCTTCTCGGCGTCCGGTGCCATTCCGACGACGGGATTCCTCACGCAGTCTGGAGAGAACAAAAAGTGAGGTGGCGAGTAGACGACGGCGAACGGGGTGGGCTGAAGACGTCCCGGGTAGCAGACGAGGGGAAACATTCCGGGCGGAAGGAGGTACGTTCCGTTGTAGTGGGAACCGTCGCAACACGCGTGACAGAAGTTGACGGATTTGGAGCAGTCGATGGAACCCGATTGGTGGCATGGGCCTTTTCTGGAAATTGAGGAGACGTGAAGGATTCGGAATCCAATTTTTAAAAATTCTGATTTTCTTGGATTTTCTAGTTCCGAAGCCGTTTGAAAATTCCAAGTTTTGAATAACAGAAGGCGTCCCGGATGCAGAATCTATTCTTTTGTAAAAATGAAAAAATCTTTCTGGAAATTCAGGAGACGTGAAGGGTTGGAATTCTGATTCAATTTGATAGGAACGATTTTTTGGAAATTTGGATTTCAGATGACGTCAAGGATAGAGAATCCAAAGTGTTTTGTAGAAAAAAACTTTTTTTCAGGATTTTCAATTTCAGAAGAAAAAATTAAGGATGCAGAATCCAGATTCATTCAAAGACATTAATTATTGGTCCTTTCAGAAGACGTCAAAAATTCAAAAACCTTAACTTTTGCGATTTTTGTGTCGGGAAACATCAAAGGATTCAGAATCTAAATTTAGTCTTTAAAAAATGAGACTTTTGGATTTTCGATTACAGATGACGTGAAGGATTCAGAATCCAATACTTTTTCGTTCGATAATTTTCGATTTCCGAAGACGTCGGGGATTCAGAATCAAATACAATGTTTACAAAATCCAAAAATTTTCTTGAGAAAAATGAGTTTTTTTTTCCAAATTTTCAATTTCAAATCTAAAAATCGTTCACCATTCAGAATTCAAACCCTTCGTTGAATTTTTTCCGATTTTTCAATTTTAGAAGACGTCAAGAGTTCAGAATTCGATTTTTTTCAAAAATATTTTTCGCGTTTTCCAGTTCAGAAGACGTCAAGAATTCAAAGCCCAAACTGTAGAAAAATGACAAAGTTTCTGGCGAAAAAAAAACACTCACGGCGGACACTGTGGCCAATCGGGGAAGTAGTTCCTCTGCTCGACGTTGCGATAACGGAAGCCCACATTTTTATCAGACGTCGTGTCCCACTCGTCATAGCCAATGTGATAACTGGAAAGAGGATTATATCATGTGTTCAATGCAAAAGAGGTAAACCCCATCGTTGGAATCGACTGAACCGTCTCCTTCTTGTAGAATGTTTTCGTGAAAGAACGACACATGAACGAGAAGAACATGTCGGCGGTGGAGTCCTCGGTGAGATGCATTTGGGTGAAGCTTCCCGAATCTGAGATTTGGAAATTCAAATTTTAAAAACTAAAAGATTATCCCACCGCTTCCGCTGATCCTCCTGGCATAATCAGTTGTCCACCAGGAGCCCGGAAGCTCGGTGATTCCCGCCCATTTTTGAACTTGACCAATCTCATTGATATCCTTCTTGCCTGTGGCAATCCAGTACTCCTCGTCTCGAGAGTTGTTGTACTGAAAACATTTGAATGGTTTACGCGCCAATCTCGAATTCGCTACCCCTTGAAAATATCCAAACTTTGGCATCTGCGGAATTGGAATCGGCACGATGCTTCCGCCCTCGCCCTTGAAGATTCCGGACAGGATGGTGACGAACTGAAAGCCTGTTCATGGAAACTTTTTTCTTGAAAACACCTACCCCAGAGTGTGCTGCAGACAACAGGGCATCTTCGTAGCCATCGAAAAGAACCTCGCGGACTTTGTGAGAGCTGAAAGTTTTGATTTTTTCAATGGCCTAGAAAAATCCTACTCACACAAAAGGGTACTCTCCAAGAATCATCAGAGCAGTGGCAATGATCGTTCTGCCAGTACGAGTGATTTGGAATTGAGGGTCGATCATAGAGCCCACGGCACCCTAAAGATCAATTCGTTTGACAACCGGCAAAAAGGGATACTCAGGTCTCTGTTTTAATAAAAGTTAAGAAACATTTGAAACTTATAAACAGGAGGATAATGAAGCGGCCGACACCTCACGGGTTCCGCCGCCCACCATGCTTTGCGTGCGCACCCTCCTCGCTCCGCACACTCTCTCGCGGTCAGACAAAAGGGAATGCTTGGAAGAGGCGTAACTCGAGTTAAAATAGAGATTTTCGGACAAAACATAGTACACGGAAAACACGGAAAAGAATTCCGTATACTGACACTCACCAATCCAGGTGGATTCGGAAACACCAAATTCCTGTCCCAATCGCACTCGTCACAGGAGTACTCCTTGGATAGTATGTACTTTTTGTAGTTCTGATAGAACATTTGAGACTTGTCACTATTCCAGTCCAGATACTTTTTTTGCTCGCTCTCTCTGAAAATAAAAGTGGTTGCCGGGAATCCTTGTTATTGAGGTACACCTCTTATCTTTATTTTGACCGAATTTATCTTGACTCCTGTGAGAGATTTCAAAAAGTGGTCAACTACAAACTTGTTCAGTTTTTAATTTTACACATTTTGTTAGTTGACACCATTTTGAGATCTCTTATAGGGGCCGAGATAAATTGGGTCAAAGTTGTGCCTTCGAAAACTCACATCACTGAAAACGGTCCGATTTCAACCATGTTCGGAGCGGCGGAGTAGTATTTGACCTCATCCGGGTTGGTCAGATTGAAAAAGTAAAATTTCATGACATTAGTGACCTGAGGACTGGTATATTGGAATGCCGAGTATCCGAGACTTGTATCTGTGTTTTCGGATAGGCGAAGATTCTGAAAAAAAATCCTAGGGAGTGGTGGCCTGTAAGTGAGCATGGAACAGTGAGTGTGGGTAAAATCTCCCAATTATTCCATTGTTTTTAGTCAAAAAATGAACTTCGTAGCTCAATTTGGAGCCGAGATATGAGCGGTCAAAGCTTTCGATGTCTGCGTCTCTTTCATTGTTTACTGACGCAGACACTCTCGTCGTCTGCGTCTCTCACTCTCTCGCCCACACTTCAACTGACCGTATCTCGGCGCACACTGGTCTTAGAACCTTGATTTTTCAACCAAAATGTTCAGTATGTTTTGTACTTTTCTCTCATTAAGGTTGTCGGATCCTAGGCCACCTTTTCCCGGCTTACCTGAACGACTAATGTGCTGTAAATAGAGGAGAATGCCGCCCAGGTGACAATTCCGAAAACTATACATATCGTTGCGGCGATTACGATAAAAACGTCTAGTTTGCTGATTCGTATCCGCATTTTTGAACTTTGGTTGGTTACCCTGGAAATGGAGGGAATTGAAAATGGATTTAGTTTGGCACACAAAATGTTCTCATGCTCCGCCCACATTCAATGCTGTCGCAAAGTTATTTTTCCTGGGCTTTTCAAGTGTATCAAATTCTAGGTATTCTAGATACATGGAAAACTGTGCGACAGCATTTCATGTGGGCGAGCTTAAAATTAAAGTTTTTCATTGACCAATCTCAAATAATTCGGGCTTTTGACCTTTTTTATTTTTCCCTCCGAAAAACCCGAAAAGAAAAACATAGAAGCTACCGTAACAATACATTCAAAACCACTATTAAAAAAACGAATGATTAGAAACCGAATAGAAATGTGCTCGTTGGCAGCACAATCATCATCGACAGCAGCAGCACAGAAAGCGAGACAAACAGGACACGAAGCAAACATGGAAACTTAAATATGCTGCCCTATATGTTTCGACTTCTTATCATCCACATTTTTCATATTGCCTATCAGCAGCTAACTATATTGTCAGTGCACACCACGACGAAGCATTGACACACTCGGGAGTGAGTTATCAGTTTTTGGAGGGGCAGGGAGTTTGGAGTGATCGTGGAGGATTGGGTCGAACTATACTCGAAAATGTTGGGAAATGTTTGGAGGGGAGATTCTGAGATTCTGAGATTTCGAGATTTCGAGATGCTGAGATTCGGAGACTCGAAGATATCGAGAATCAGAAGTTCTAAGATTTCGGAATTTTCTGATTCTGAGATTTTGCGATTTTGGGGCTCTGAAGATTCTGATGATTCTGTTTCTAACCGCTCCACCAGTGCTGACAAAGTGTTCAAACTTTTTCGAGCACTTTTGACCACTGGTAGATCAAAGTTTGCGTTTGATTCGATTCACCTCGTGCCCAACAGCGCGCGAAAAAGTTACACGCCGATTATTGAGATGGAATGTGTCATCAACAGTCGCAAAACGTTTGTGTTTTTTATTGTCAATTCAGGAAAATTTCGAAAAAAATATTTGTTCAGAGCTTTGGCGGGAAATTGCCGAGGCTCCTCCCACTTTGAAAATTTCATTTGGCGCTGCTTTTTCGAACTGGAAAATAGATCAAATCGCGAAATCATTGCATTGGTGAAAACTTTGCGGCAAAGTTGCCAAAATGGGAGGAGCCTCACCAATTTCCCGCCAAAGCTCTGAACAAATTTTCTTTTCGAGATTTTCCTGAATTGACAATACCGTTCGAATTACTGTTTTGCATGGTTTTTTCCTTGGTTTCGACATTTGCCTACAACATTTTTATTATGGGCACCATTGTTTTTCATTTTCTCATTTTCAGCTCAATCAAAATGTCCAAACAGTTCTCCTATGGGAATACTGTAGCTGTACTCTCGTTTATGGATCCAAATTTGAGGTGAGTTTCCTGAGATTTCTGAATTTTCATTTCAAATTTTCTGTTCCAGAATCCAACTCACTCTTCACTGCGCCGAGTTGAGATGTGCTGAGAAGGCGGTCGCTTTGAAATGCGAACGTGTCAAGCTGGAGGACGGAACAACTACAGTAAACGGAACGCCATATAAAGCTGAACTCAACACTCTCCTCTTCGGAAACCGTCTGCGTCCCATTGAAGTGAAGTGTCTCACAACAGAGGGAAGCATTCCGAGTCTTCCAGAAGACGTCAAGTTTCAAGTGAAAGAGTTGGATCTGGGAGGCAATCAAATCGACAGATTGGAAGCGATTTTGGCACCAAGTACTCTGGATGTTCTGAAGATTTATCATGTGAGAAGAGGCTCCGGAGAGCACGCTCATCCCATCGTCAGAGGTGCTCGCAGTGTCTATGTCTTCCAAGAGCATACCGATGGATTGCTCGAGTTTCTGACACTGGCTCCCAACAAGACTCTCGCCACGGATCTCGTCTTGCCCTATGAGGAATTCATCCCTCTTATCGTGAGTCTGAAGAAGAGAGAAATCGGAGCCACGATTACTTTTGAAACGTTGGATAGATATGATACTGAGTCGGTTTTCGAGGAGATCATGGAGCACTTTGTGGAGTATCGAGAGATTTCCGAGCAGAGAATCGTCATCTCGCTCAGCCAGGACAAGGATCTCGAAATTACCACTGGAGACGACGAGGGAGAGTATGCACTCGAGTTGTGCAAGAACAGAAGAGGACGACGGAGGGAGTATCAGTTTTTGAAGATGGAAGTGGTTCCGGCTGGACGAAAGTGACCACTTTCTAATATATTTATTGCCTATTCTCCATTCTCCAACGTCGTAACGAAACTCTGATGTGCCCAAACATTCAAATTCCATCATTTTTTTGTACTGTGACAAAGCGAAGTGTCGTTTTGTTGATTTTTTCTTAGGAATTTTTACCATTTATAAATTTCACTTTTACCAGAAACAATAATGGATTTTTACATGAATTCTTTGATAATTGATAATTTTTATTGAACAATAGATTATGGCAGATATACAACAGAAGTTCTAGGTAAAATCCCTAACGAGATCAACCAAGAGAAGGGGGTAATGGAAACCGAATTAGGATAAGACCGGAGAAGAGTGACGAGAGGGTAGAGGTGTCATGTGGGAAGGGACGAAAGACGAAAGAATTAGAACCGGGTAATTGAGGATTGTACTAAAGATAAAAACTGACCGGGTGTTAAAAATTGGGGGGTATTGCGAAGAATGGCATTCCATATGGGGGTGGTGGTGGAGAAAAAGTCATCAGTACAATTGGCAGAAAGGATCAAGGTCATTGGTCTCCTAGG
>LR543876.1:0-59838 GCA_900536305.3 Caenorhabditis sp. 40 LS-2015
TTCTTCAAAAATTCCCTTCGTGGAAGTTCTTAGATTTTGGTGGTCGAATTTTTGCCCCCATAGTCATTCGAATCCGAGGGTAACACTTTGGTACTAATACAGTTAAGTTATTATCAAAACATTGAAAACATGTTTACAGTCAACTACTTTTCGATACCTGACACAGGACCCGAGATAAATTTGGTAAAAATTGAGGAAGTTTCACCCTCTTCTCAATCTTCAGTCCTACTCAACTCAAAAACCAAAAATGTCAAAACAAATAGGTTCATCTAACCTCTTCTCTAAAACCGATTCAAAAAGTTGCAACAAACACGAGTATCCTCTCAATTTCTTGTTTCTTTTTTACCTCAAGTATTGGACGAATTCGACCAAATGTGTTGGTGAAGGGCATTTTTTGTTGCTGAGGTTCTCCTCGAAAAGAGACGAGAGATCAAGGATGGGGAGAGACGAAAAGAATGAGAGAAAAGTTTGATCAAACAAATAGCCTAGTTTGTACACGAATCTGGTGTTCTTCTGTCTATTTACTGAATTTTTTCCACAATTCGAAATCGTTTTTTTTCTCACTTTGAATCATCGGTCAGAGTTGAGAGATTTCGAATAGAAGGATTCAGAAGTCATGAGGGAAACTCAGGTGACGTAGAGGAAGGAATGCATATATGCAGAACTGTAAAGTTCGGCAAACATACATTCATCACTGTATGCTTCTCCATGGAGCGCAAATTCTGAATTTCTGAGAATGAAACTTGGGTTTTGAGCTCTTCTGCTGAGGCCAAATATCGAAGAAGTCTTCATCCAAAAAACACGAACATTTGGAAATGTTTAAGAATGCATGGCATGACTTTGTTTAGGAGGAATCGATCTTTGACACTTTATCTCTTTTTTTCATTCTTGTCGTGCTATGAAATTGGGTGGAAAATTTTGAGGACGAAAATTGAAATTCGTAACAAATTTCGAATGAATAAAAAAGTAGGGCTCGAATCCAGATGAAAATAGATTGAAGGCTTTATGATTGACTCCGAAGGGGCGAAATTCAGAACTGTTGTATTGAAATTGAACCCTGATTGTCAAAAAAAGGCGTTTCGTTCAAAAAAATGTGTTGACATCGAAAATCAACCGAACGAAATGAAATAGAAAAGGAAAAGCGAAAGGGAACAAGAGATCAAAGAAAAATGGAATTTGAAAAAAAAGCGAAAGAATGATTCGAGGAAAGAAAGTGAAAGGCCTATTATGGGAAAACATGACAGGAAACAAATGAAAGAAGAAAGAAATGAGAATGGGAAACGAGAGAGAATGACGAGCATTTTCTTGATCTTGCGTCTCTCTGGGGCTCATAGAAGGTCTTAGTGAATTTTAGTAAAATTGAGCAACGTTCCGATATGGATCAAAATCAGAAAAATGCCGACTTTCCCGGCAAGAATCGAGGCTTACTATTATGATTTCTTTGTTTTCATATGACATCAAATGCTCTTTTCAGAGTGATTCATATTTTCAGATACGTCAAAAATCAAATAAAACAAAACTTGAAGACGTTCCAGCTCTAGCACTATTCTTCGAATGTCAAGGATGGGAGGGTTTTCTAGTGGAAATCAGGGAGGGAAACGACGAAAAACAAGGTCACGAAGAGAACAATAAATGAGTCACGAGGGGTTTTTGAAATTCAGGTATTTTGGTATAGTCTATGATTCACTAAAGTTGGGAAATCGTCCGGAATAAATTTAGATATTGGTCAGTTGAAAAAATAGTAAAATTCTAAAGAAACCATAGGTTCAATCAATCCATCAAAAGTTTTGAAAATTCTTGGGTATTATTTTAGGTCGCGTCACTTAATCTCTAAAAAACTTACAGTGTTTTTCGAAAAAAGTTGTTTTCTAAGAAATTAAATATCTATAGCTGCTTAATACACAATTAGCAGAAAAGTCGGGTAGTTGGAAAAGACTCTTCAAATTGCTCAAAGATGAACTTTTGCACTGAAAATTGTCAACTTTTATATCAAACTACACAGTACTGTAGCTAGCAAATCTCAAACTTCGAAGCTATGAAGTAACTGCTTGAGATTCTGAAGCGTTCGACCTCCTGAAGAAGACAAACATTTATTGAAACCTAGGTTCTCTAGAATCGATCTTCAAACTGCAAAACCTCAAAAAACAGAAGGCTGGGTGGCTTCTATTCTTTGTAGAGTGAAGAATCCTGCGCGTTTCTGGTAGGAAAGAAAGATCTACTTTCACTAAAAGCTTTTTTTCCGAAATCGACAAAATCCAATTACATTTACTCATCTCAATCCATTCTCCTCTTTTTTCACTCGATTCTTTTTGCCACGTCACATTAGTTGACTCAATTTGTTGATCCTTCCGGTGCAAGAGTACTTCAATTGATTAGTTTCCAATCGAAAATTCAATAGAATAGAATAGTAAAGCAAGAATAATTGCTGCTTTGTTTCGTCTCTAGTCTTTTTCTGGTCATATTCACCGATTCCACCAGACCAAAAAAAAATGGACAACAAAATTGTAGATGATGGAAGAAGCAGTGTAAAAAGTGGAGAGACGCAGAGAAAAGACAATGAACTGGACGAAGATAATTGTTCGAGAATAGGCATGAGGAGGAAGCAAGAAGAGAGAAGAACTGGATATAACTTTTTCAGTACATAATTTGGTTGTTTGTGGTTTTTCGAGTCTTCGGGTAACTTAGAATTATTCAAACGGTTTGGAGGAGGCGAGGATTACGGTAGTTTTCAGGGTATGAAATGCTTGAAATACCGAAAAACTTCTAATAGTGTTACACCCTTTCGCCTCACTTCAAGACGTTTATTCAAATTCGCACGAAGAGTGTCGAGAAGCTGACAACAAATGAAATATAGCTCATATCAAAAGATTCAATTCATTAATTGACAGCTTTTTGAATTTCTCAATGCTAACCGAGATAAATTTCTTTGAAGTAATGAGAGGGGGTGCGAAGCTATTATTGGTTTTATGGTAGGTTTTTATAGTCGAGCAGATGGTAATTACTTTTGTTTCTCATAATGACTCTATTACCGTAATCATTTCTTCTCCTCATTTAAAATAGATCCTATGAGCCCATTTTCCCTCACATCTCATACTAAAAGTAGTACAGCACTGATCAAAAACCAGCCTACTTTTTCCGTCCCAAATCAATAAAATGAGAAAAAAAGGGAAGCTAGAGGTCGATGCCTAACGAACCAAAACTGAAATAGGGGAGGAAATTTTCAAAAAAAGAAAGAGGTCCGTAGGAGGGGAGAAACCGAATAACGAAAACAAGATATTCGCTCACTTGTTTTTTTCAGTTCCTGTTTTTTTTTGTTTTCAAATGAATTATTTTTCAGGAATTGCGCCCATGGTAAGGAAGCTTGCTCAAGTTTTACAGAATTAAAATTTGCTTCTTCTGAATACGTTGTAGTTAGAGAAGAAGGTGAGGGAAGGAGTTGAACTAGGGAAAAACGAGAGGAAATTGTGAGGAGAAGCAGAATCGGTGAGAGGGTAAATATTTACAATCTGACCTCGTTTTGGGATTCCGATGGAACGGTAAGTGATGTAACAGGAACAACAAAAAATAAGATTTCACATTGCAAAAAGAAATTGCCCAGACTTGCACACCGCTCGGAACGCGTAACCACTGAGCTACTCGTGCCATACGAAGGTCCCCTTTATGCATAAGAATCTGTCCTATAACTGGAAAATCGCAGATGGGCTCTGGTGAAGAATCTTGATTTTAGTATGCATTTTATTCTCTTTGGGGACCTTGTGAAATCCAACGAAAAAAAGAAAAAATATGTCGAAGGAAAGCGCAATGATGTATGAACAAATTGTTGGTTATGCTGGTCCGCCACATTGCTCCAACAGATTTTGCTCCAAAATTGCTCCATCTTTCTCTCTTTTGGTGACGACCAGGATTTTCGAGGCAAAAATGGGGAGGAGATTTCATAATAGTTGCGTGATTGTTGTGTGCCAAAGCCGGAGGGCGTTTCTTTCTCAAAACTGAAGCTCATCCGGAGGAAAAAAAGCACAAATTCAAAGACACGATCATCGTTTTTGGCACGAAGGCTGGCGGGTAGAGGAGACAGAAAATTTGTGGTTGGTTTTGAAGCGAAATGATACGAGGCAGTGTCACGCAATCAGCCTTCAGAGCTCGTCTCATCCTACACACACACAAACAAAGTTTCGAAAAAAAAAGAGTGAAAGGGAGAAAGTACTTTACACATTGAGCCATACTGCCACATGTTGTCATCCCTCATCATTTTCGCACGATTTTTTGGGAGAAGGGAGAAGTTACACTTTGATAAGATCAAGAAACACTCTGAAAGTGAGCTAGAACTACGGTAGCGAAAACGAAAAAATTTGAACTACCGCGCCATTGGAGTGGAAATGGACGAAGAACCGACTGTTGTGTACTCCTTTTGGACAATGGCGCGAAAGCAAACTTCTCAAATCTTTCAGCTCAGTTTTCACGGGAAAGTTCGAAGAAGACTCAAAAATTTTCTCATAAAATTTCAGCGAGAAATGGAGCTAGAAACGGGTCAATGTACAGTGATGGAGATGAAGAAGGAAAACGTAAAGGAGCTGGCACAGATTCTCAAAACAGTGGTTTTCAAAGATGTAAGACTTCACTTCGGCTTTCACAGAACTTCCTCCATTTTCAGTTCGGCATGATGTACGTAGATGCAAGGGGCATGCAAATCACTGTTGACGACGGAGCATTTCAACAAGCCAACGCATTTCTCAATCCTGCGTTTTTCTCGGACTTCAAAGTGCGAGAGGAGAGGATTTCATTGAAATTACCAATGAAGACAATTTATGTGAGTTCCTTTTGTTAAAAATATTGTCGACACTCACTCAATTCAGGAGTTTCTGAGTATTCCTGAAGGAAATTCCAATTCTGTCAAGTTTTCGTACTCCGGAATGTTCGATCCGATAAAGCTGCTGATTGAAGAATCCGACGGCTGTGTGATCAGAGGAAAATTCAACAGTTCCATTGCAGATCAAGTGAGGCAAAATAATTTCGAAAATTTCGCATTATTGCTTTCAGGAACTAGATTTCGAATTCGATGATTCAGCAGTTCCAGTTACGTACTTACTCAAAACACAAGTTCTAAAGGAGATTTTCAAGGACTTTGACGACACAAGTCGAACGGTAAAAGTAAAGTGTTCACAGACATCGCTTTGTTTTACAACAGTGGGAGAAGTTGGAGAGATCACGGTAATGTTTGTTCTTTCTTTCCTTCCAACATTGACATTTTCAGGTTTCCATCCCATCTCGAAGTCTCCAAATGGAAAGTGTGAAGTGTTCTGAGGAAGCTGACTATACTTATCAGTTATCACTACTGCAACGGATGAATGCTGCTTTCGCATTAGCTTCAAAGGCACACTAAATGTTGAGTTTCCCTATCAGTATTTTCGTTTTCAGCTCATCCTTCGAGTCGATGATCGTGGTGTTCTCTCATGTCAGTTTTCGATCGACCACGGCGAAGGTCGCATGAGCTACATCTCGTTTCTTACAGTCCCCACAGATGAGACTGATGAACAATAATACATTCATTATACAAAATCTTGGTTGGTTAATGAAAAAAGATGAGAGATGCATCGAATTCTATTGAAAATTCATGGGAAACTCGTAAATAGAAAAATCGGGAGATTTAAAAAGAAAAATTCAATCAAACAAATTTAATTGCGTTTTGTAACATCATCGAGTCCGAAGAGCATACGAATGTCAGCCGTTGTCAATTTGTTCAGCTTGCGAGTAGCAGTACCATCCAAAATGGAAGCAGCTAATGCCAATTTCTTCTCTTGAAGTTCAACAACACGCTGTTCGATAGTTCCTTTGACTACGAGTCTAGAAAAAAAAACATTTCAACACGTCAACTGGAATTCAGCGAAACCTGTGGATAAAAACTGGCTTCTTCTGTCCCATGCGATAAATACGATCGCAAGCCTGCTGCTCCAGAGCCGGATTCCAATGCAAATCAACCATGATCAAATGATTTCCACCGACCAAATTGAGTCCAACACCACCAGCAGTGAGAGAAAGGAGCATGACTCGAGCGCCACCCTTCTCCTTATTGAAACTATCAACACGTTCTTGACGGTCCTTGACTTGAACTTGTCCGGTTATAGAAGTGTAGTTGTGTCCGCCGTTTTGAATATGCTTTTCGACAAGATTGAGAACAGATGTCCATTGGGAAACAATGACGCTGAAGGAGGTTTCAGATAAAACAGGAAACAGTGTAACTTGTACTTACACTTTCTCTTTTTTCTCCAAAATATCTTTGACAATTTCAAGAGCTTTCTGCATTTTACAACTGATAAAAGTCGGCTCGAAAATGCGTGTTGGTGGTTGTCTTTTCGGACTCGAAGACTTTGGCTCATCGTCCTCCTCATCACTCCCTTCTGCCAACGTCAAGTCAGCCATAGTTTTCTCCATCAGATTCTGAAGTTCATCCATGTCTGCATCATCATCACCACCGTTGATTTGGAAGGCATCCAAATCCATTCCCGATTTTGTGATATGAAAGTGAACACAGGCTTGTCGAAGACGCATCAGAAGAAGAAGAATACATGACATGTTTTGGAACTTGGAATTGACAGCCAAGTTGCGAGGTCCCACTGGAAATTTTGCTTACTTTCTGGTTTAGAACCACAGTTCACTAACCATTAAACGGATTGAGCATTTCACCTTCATCCGTTCCCCGTTGCCGGCGTCTTCTGACGAATCCATAATTATTGATATCGTCAGTATTGGTCACAATTTGTTTGACCAGTTTCTGAGCTGCCTCCATCATGATGGCATATCCGTTCGCTTCATCTCCCTCCATTTGCAACTCATGAATTTGGATGCTTTTTGGTTCCAGGTCAACGATCTTTTTGTTGGTCACACAACACTTCTGATCCTTGGTGCGACGGAGTAGCAAGTTTTTCGTGAGCAAATTGACTCGATCCGCATTTCTCATCGGCATGATTGCGTCGGCCCAATATTTACGATCACTGAACAATGGAACGCGGATAAACTTGATGAGACTGTAGAGATCCCAGAGATTGTTGTGAATCGGAGTTCCAGACAATGCCCAGCGAGAGAATGCAGAGAGGCGGCATACGGCTTTTGAGCATAGCGAAAGTCGATTTTTGATGGCATGCGCTTCATCCAAAATCACACGAGACCATCCGATTTTGGCAAGTGGAGAATCGTCCTTTCTCTCTCTACGACGACGTCTAGCTTCGTCCTCTGGAGTCAACAAAATATAAAACTAACAATTTTTGAATCTCACCGGAAACATCAGAATCAGACTCTTGTGCCTTGGCTCCGGCCTTTTTCTTCTCCATCAACTCGTTGGCGACAATCGTGTATGTTGTGATGACCACATCATAACGAGCCAACATCTTTGGCTCAATTTGTCTTTGTTTCTTTGATCCATGGTACATGAAAACTGAAAGAGAGTCTTCTTCCAGTCTTCTTTCGATTTCAGCTTCCCACTGATGAATTAGGGAAGCAGGTGCAACAATCAAAGTTCCATTCGACGGGAACAGTCCTTCGTTTTTCGACGCCTGTCGTTTCTCCTTGTCAGCAGCGTCATCTCCAGCTTCCTTTCTGGCTTTACGAGCAGCCTTCTGATGAACTATCAACGAAATCATTGATAGTGTTTTTCCGAGTCCCATGTCATCGGCCAAGATTCCTCCGGAGTGTGGTTGCCCTTCGCGCCAGAGCATCCAAGTCAAACCAGCCTTTTGATGAGGCATTAACTCAATGAGAAGTCCGTTTGGAGTTTCTGTCAAGTCAGTTTCCGCGGGAATCGTGTGGGTGGCACTGAAAATTGATTATGCTGAACTTTTTATCGTTACTTTTATGATAACCCCATCCCGTTTTCATAGCGTTTCGATCAAACATCGCTAAAATCGATTTCAGCTATAAAACTTTCCCTCTTTTCGCAAATATAAAAGTAAAAAACCGATTATATTTTGTAACGGGAAATTCAAGTTTTCTGCACCTTGATCATGAATTTCTACATTCTCATGGTTTTCGCAATGATGCTCATTTCATCTATTCATGCGGATACCGAAATCTTCACTTCATTCGTCAAACCAAAGTATCATGGTACTGGAAAGAAATTGGATGGCGTCATCAGCGCCGGCGAACCAAAACACTAATGCTTTTTGAGTTGTTTCTAGTTAATAAATGTTTCAATCGTCACACTCACTCTGCCAATTGCTGAGTCAATCGATCTGAGATTTTTCCGACTCTACGGATCTTCTCTTCGGTTAGCTTTCCACTGAAGATTTTTCTTCCATTTTTGTCCAACATCGCGCCAAAATCCGGCTGTGGGAGAGAATCAATGAGGTTTTTCGGCAGAGTTTTAATTGGAGCCTGCTCCTGTTCCTCCACCTTCACCACCTTTTCGTCTGTTCCATTTTCCTGTCGACGCTCGATTTCCTTGATGATTTTCTCTCTTTGTTTTAAGAGGCGTTCTCCTTTGTCAGGTAGATTTTTGCTGTACAACACCAGTTGCATCAGTTGCTGCTTCTTCGCTTCCAGATCTTTCATTGACATCTTGGCAAACTCGGAAATAGTATTTGGCGACACTGGTTCTTTCTTTGGAGATACTTTCGAAGGAGAAACGGCTTTCAGAGGGGACGACGGAGGAGGAGTTTGCGGAGAAACCTCGAAAGAACCATTAGAACGATTCGGAGTTTTCGATGGAGAATCGATGACCTGAAAAAATTGAATAATTTCTTTGATATTCCACCGAGTCTTACTAGGGACACTTCTGGGTCGAATCTAGCAGGGGCTGTCTTCCCAATCGGAGACAGAGCAGAAGTGAGCAATTCATTACTGCTCGTATTCTGACTACCTCCCCATCCACTTTTCGGGGATACAGAATTTCCCGATGAGCCTTCTTTGTTCTGTTTCAGAGTCTTTCGAAGAAGACGTTCACGCAGCTGTTGCTTGGATTTTGAATCAGTTGCTTCTGACAATTTCTTAGTTATTGGTGTGATCGGCTGCTCGTTTTCGGAGCCAAGGAAGCTGCGAGAACGGTCATGACTGTCGTTTGAGTTTCTCGAGCTTCCATAGGCAGAAGAAACATTTCGGGATGATGCGAACGAGTTGGTTTTAGAATTTGGAGTTGAGGTGAGAATGCTTGCAGAACGAGATGAGTTAGAAGTGTCGGGAGTAGTGTTCGAAGGATCCATAGCCTCGGCTGGATCTAAACTGGCTACAGATCGCATTGACTCAGTTTTGGACACATCTGATGTTTCTGCTTTAGAATCCTCTCGTTCAGCATCTGATTCGTCATCAGATGATTTCTTCGAGGATTCAAGATGATCAGATGAAGAATCATTATCATCTTCGGAATTTTCATCCTCGGATGCTGGCAGCGAATCTTCGGACGATGTAACATAGATTGGTGGCCTCGGCTTCTTCAATAAAGATCATTTTCAAGATTGGTGGTTAAAAAATATTGTACCTCTTCTTCTTCGTCTTCCGAAGAACTGATGATGACACGATTTGTTCTGAAGGATGACATCTACAAAACGCAGTTGAATTGAACCCTGTAATAGAAAAAAAGGGAATAGTTGCATGAGGGCTCTAATGCCAGTTCCGAAATTATTGAATTTTTCAGAAAGCGCTTTGTTTTCAGCGAACCAGAGTCGGTTACCTTGCTTACCTCAGTTGTTTATATCACGAAAAAAAAACTCGAAAAACGTAAACAGCCTTGAAACATATTTCAAATTTGAGCCAAGTGCAAAAATCGAGAAATTTAGGCTCAGATTCGAAACATTTTCTGAGCTTGTTTTTGTGGCTACAACTGAGGTAACCAATGTGAACAAGACGACCCCAAGCGCTATCCGTTCGGACGAGAATGGAAAGAGCCATAGTAAAAGTAAAAACGAATTAGGTGGCGAAAACTGCTGAAATGAAGTTTCGAAATGGAAACTGGCGCTAAAATTTCAGAGTTCGACAGAGCGCATATGCAAATTTTTGAACTTCGCAGACCAAACTTCAATTTTATCCCCTCGGGAGAGGTAGGATTTCAGGTTCAACTGAGACACAGAAACAAAAAAATAAATTTAAAAATAAAGAATTTATTAAAAGTTGACTCATTTTCAGAGCACCCACTCTTTTTGCGCTTTTTCGCTTCGAAATACATACAGAAAGATGAAAAAAGAACCTTCGAACAGACATTCTAACCCAAGTTATCGACTATTTTCAGTGCTGAAAAGCTTCAGACTCAATTTTTACACTGGAAAAAAGAGGGAAACAATAAATTATCACATTTCAGGGTGGTACTGCTAAAACCAAGGAAGAATCGAACGAGAAAAAAAATAAGTTAAGAAGAAGAACAACAATTTATGGTTGCTGCTGCTGATTGGGATTGTATGGAATCGGCGTGAAGTATGGAGATTCCTGAGACGTTGCTTGGCCAGGTGGAACATTCTGAAAGCAATTTTTTTTGAAAGTTTTCTCATCCTTCAACTGACAGCTTGCGACGATGCATAAACTTGCGAGAAAGCGCTGTTCGCAGATGGAGAAACGATAGGGTGATACGCGGCAGGATGAGACGGTACTGGGAGAGGATTGGCAACGGAAAACTGAAATGAAAGAATTAAGGCAAGACCTCTGACAACTCATACTTGTCCATGAACACTCGGATTCACTGGTTGTTGTTGTTGTTGGTATTGTTGATACTGGCTGGCTGAAATTCAGAGAAAGGTTTAGAAGGATCATTTTTAGGGAAGCAACGAGCTCTTTACCATAGTGCTCTGCGTATTGCTGTTGTTGTTGGGCATACTGTTGTTGATAGTATGCTGCTGCTTCGGGAGAATATGCGTATTGCTGTTGAGAGGGATGTGGATAGTGTGGTTGCTGGTAATTCTGAAACTACATCTATGGAGATGTTAGACATTGTTGGATTGTGTGTTACCTGATACTGCGGATAATGTTGATGCTGATGATATTGCTCATACTGTTGTTGTTGATTCACATGTTGTTGTTGTTGTGGTACACTAGACGCAGGAGTTTCAATAGCATGGCTTTGAGGCGGTGATCCGATCGGAGAAGTAGGTCCAGAATGAACTATAACTTCTGTCTGAAAATAGACGTATGTAAACTTAAAAATCGAATTTTATCTACCAATGGTACCACTGGCTGCTGAATCGGAATGGGAGCACTTAAAGCTGAAGCATCTTCCAGACATGTGGTCAGTGGTGGAGCCATGGTCGATGCTACGGAAGTTGCAGATTCAGAAGTTTGCGTGGCAGATGGTTCGGAAGAAGAAGTAGCAGCGGTGGACGAGGATGGTGGCTGGAACAATTTGAGAGATACATATACTCAATCGGGTAATATCAATACCTCAAGTCCAGAAGCATGGTGTGAAATCATTTCTGACTGAGATGGGACTTGTTGCGTTGAATGGGCAGGTTGAGGAGCTCGATCTTTCACTGGCGGGTTTGGAATCGTATCCTTGATAAGCTGCGGCATAAATCGATTCAATCGCTCCACAGTCATTTCGTACAATCCCGGGATAGCAGTGAAAATAGAAGTGCTATCCATAACCAATAGCATATTCTTCAACGACTCTGGTACAGCTTCATTCAAATTTCCGCAGCTATCCACTCGTAAGTATTGCTCCATATAGTCCAACAGAAGCATCCATAGGTCAGGGAATGATTCCAGCGCTGACAGAGCAGATAAATGATTCAGTAGTGTTTTAGCAACTATTTGAAGAGTTCGGACTCGCGTATCTTCCATTCCAATGGGATCCATCGGAGAAAACGACTCGAGTAGTTTTGTGAGTAGTGGGAACAGAACTTCACCAAAACATGACTGCCATTCAGCAGCTCCGAGAGTCGCCATGTTTGCCGGGAGGAATGCTCTCTCAAAATCAACCTTGACACTAACACAAAAAAACCATAGCTTACCTGTAAGTGAGTCAATGCGGCAGCTCTAACACCACGCCGACAATCACAACTGAGACGTCCCATGGCCTGCAGAAGTGGACGCCAAATATCAGTCCAGATGAAAGCAACTGAAGCAAGATTTCCAGTGGATACGCTTTCTTGCTGAGCCCATTTGGCGAAGATGGCTGGAGTTTGAGAATGAAGCTGGGAACACAAATCAAGTAGATGAAGTGCCATCTGAAAAGAGAATTTAACAGGAGTGAAGAAAATGCCCGACCTACCTGTTGATAGTTTGCAGTCAGTTGCTGCTCTTCATTTCTACTATCATCAGCCTCATCAGCAACATCTGTCGATAGATCCTTCTTCTTGCCATGAGTATGATGATGATGATGATGATGATGTTTCTTCGTAGCTCTCTCGTCAGTTACTGTACTTCTCAATCGGTTCTGGGCATCACCACTCAACGGACCTGCGGCGTATACTCCTCCATCCAGACTTGCCTCCACCATCGTTCTCAAACACTGAAGGCTGGATGCAAAATTGTCTGGTGTCACATGAACAGCATCACGAAGAAGAAACGCCAAACATTCACAAACTTTGAGGAATGCGGCAGGTTCATGTCTACCAAGACCGTTTCGCAGAACAAGACTTCCGTATTGACGGAAATTCTTTTTATGCGAGTTTGCTCCAAGAGCAGTTAAAGCTTCTTCAGTCGCTTTTGCTGCATCTTTGTGATCAAGATGAATCCAATCAGCAGGTTGTTTATGACCTCCCGTCAAAGAGGCAGCCGAATCAACACGACTCTCCATATCACTTCCAGAATCTAGAAAGAAATACGTTATGGAATACATTTCAGCCTGATTCTTTACCATAGTTTCCACGTCTTCTTTCTTCTCCTTCGGAAGTGTATGCTCGGTCATCGTGGCCACCAACACCGCGCCCCGAGTTTCCTTCAACATCCGAATAAGCATTACGCTGATCGGCTCCCACTTTCAGACTATTCTTTTCCAATTGCATTGCGTATTCATCCGGCAAAACTGCAGCTCCTGCTGATTCGAGCAGGGCGAAAAGCACAGCCCAGTGTTCTTTCTTGTGCACGTTTGCTGCATTCGCACGAATCAGCTCGTAGAGTCCAAAGGCAATCTGTCGACTGAATACGAACGACGCTTTTGGAGACAGGCGGAGGAGCATTGCAAGTGAATGAAGTACGTCGTCAGATACCGTATTGTCTCGGAAGAGATTACGGTTGGCGACTCTAAGTAGTCCAACAACAGCACGCTCCACCAGCACCGGACAACGGCCGAAGCGAGGAGAAAGGAGCCACTCGAGATGACGACGAACATGCGGCCAAACAAGAGGAAGACGATCCTTGTTCTCCAGAGTAATTGCAACGATGATTTCCAAATAAAACACGAGAGCATCTTCATCTTCTCCACTGAGACTCGCAGCCTGAAAAAGATCATGAATGACTGATTACAAATGCCTTATTACTAACCTTTTGCTGTGGTTCTGCCTGGTCCACAATCATTGCGCTGTTGGCAGCGATTGCTGAGAGCATTTCGGCCAGCGAAGTGCTTGTCAGGTACTTGCTGTCCGCTACAATTTGAGATGGACGGCACTCGGCAATAACTTGTGAAGCTAATTTCATAGCACTCAATTGTTCCTGTGTTGGCTTCCGTCGGTCAACTTCCGATGAGCTTCCACCGAGACCAAACCATGAAAGAAGACCGGAATCGTTGCGGGTGTTTGGGAGCTCTCTGAAAATCGTATCGCTCGAAGACAAACTATAATAAGGTTACTCACTTTTGATGAACGCGTTGAATGCTGACCCATCCTTTCTCATCAACATAATCTTCCACCTCGATCAGATCCGATGGGAGCAGACGAGCACGGAACAACTGCAGCAACACTTCGCACAGGTTTCTCCATCCTTCACTTAGAATGTTTCCATTCTCATGAACCAAATAGAAGAGAGTACGAGTTGCTAACTGAGCCTTGTGGTTCTCTCCGAAAGCCAATGATACCACTTCTGGAGAGTGATTCGTGAGCCCTACTGCGGATGAGTTTCCACTGTTCGAAACATCAAGCATCGATCTGTGTCGTTGGAGATCCAACGAATCATCGATACCTCCATCTCGCATTGAAGTGAGTGTGGTGAACTTACAGAGATGAATACACAGGTTATCGAACACTTCTTTCATTCCATAATAAGCAGAAATCTTGGCGCACTTCCGATACCCTGTGAGAGCCTTCTGAAGTATTTGCTCATGTTCTGATTTGTCGAAGACATAACTCAATGCCGCCACAGCTGGTCCCCAGCAGACTGCGAACAAATCATGGTCGTTCCATCCGGTTGGAGCATGGAAGAACGAGCCTTCAGATGTCTCTCCGCGACGAAGCAGCACCTTCCACATGTAATCCTCTTTCACGCTTCCTTTTTGTTCCGCTGGCATAACAATCTCCTCAGATTTGATTGCATGATACATGTCCGTAAGCATTCCAGGGTCGAAGTCCTCAGATCCGTTTGTTCCAGACAGGTTCTTTTTGAAGCAGTCGACAGTCATAGGAGGTTGACTACGTTTAGCCTACAATAGCAACTCATTCACTGTTCTCGGGTCCAGAGAACCAACCTGTGGATTGTGTTGATCGACATTCAGCATGATGATAGCATACGAGAGAGTGAATGCCGCGTCAATATGGTTGAATGGCTCATTATTGGCCATGGACCACTCCTCGGAGAAATGCTGCATCACAAGAGAAATTTCAGCGGATTCTCCTGGCAGTCGGAAAGTTTCAAGGAATATGCGGAGAGCCACATCCAGACGGGTGTTTTCGAATGGGAAACTTTTGACGAAAGCTTTCAAAGTCTGAAATCAAGCTTGTAATCGTAGAGCAAACATTCATCCACCAACCTCAGCATGTTTACGATTGCAGATATAATCCGCGATGGCCTTCTTGTCCAATTGTGGATTAGCCCTGAGCCACTGAACCAAGCTTTCCTCATCGTGACCAAGGATTCCCTTTTCTCTCAAAAACGCGATTCCCTTTTTTGGACTTTGATTGAAAAGCTCCGTTCCCTCAGCAATCAACCTCTTACGTTTCTTCTGTTCAACGATTTCGATCATCGAGGGAAGATTTTCTGATGGAACGTGACGATTCGAGCGAAGCAAGATAGTGGAAGATGCTGCTGGAGGGATTGGCGATGAGCTGGGAAGCTTTTGGTCACTGGTTGGAGTGTTCATCTTCCTTCCAATATCATATCCACTGAGGACAGGAAGTCCAAGCTTTTTCAGGCTGGAAAATGATAATAGTTTTAGTGCACAAGAATCGTAGAATCCTACTCTCTCTGTTCTTGATCTTTGCTGATTTCTCCTCTTCCGTTTTCCCGATCTTCACAATTTTGCTCGATAGTTTCAATAACGACCAGAAGAGCGTCGAGTGATAGAAGAGAAGCAGTGTGTCCTCCGAGAGTTGGGAATGAGTTCTCAACAAGAAGCTTTGTGAGGTCTTCGAAAATGTTGCTGAAATATTCTGCTGATAGTCTACTCGAAACAAAGAATCACTTACCCGCAGTACAGATCGCAATCGAAATTTAGATACATTTCAGTAACAAGTCCAGGAATTCTCCATAGTTGAACAAGAGATTCTAGAGCCATTTCTTTCTGCTCCGTTCCGCTGTTGGTGAGATTCTTCTCTGACAGCACAATAGATTGAAGCTTCTTCAAATAGCTCTCCAATTGGAACTTCAGATGCATTCTCATCGATTCGAAAAGCAAGAAGCAACATCGATTCGTAGCGGCCAACACTGGAAGCTTCTCAGTGTCCAAGAGCTGCAGGAGACTTCTGCATAACTCGTTTTTGATGAGGGGCATCAAAATTTCATAATTAGGGAGGAAATCAGCTACTGCTTCCAATGCCACAATGAGTAGATTCAAACCAAGAACAACCATGGATTCGGTGTTGTGACGGTCCAGTGGATTGATCATGGTTATGAGGAATCTGTAAATCGTCTCTTTTGGTTTTATGCTAACCACACATGTCTGAAAAATTTGCAGAAGTGGGTTTTTCTTTGGACGAGCAACATCTTTTTAAAGAACCAGCTTCCCTATTTAGACTACAGCTTTTGACTACCACAGAAAGGTGAAAAGTCGCATGACCGACCTGTAAACTTAACCGTTTGAAAAATTTTGACCATCAAAGTTAAAAAAAAAGAGTTCTGGACGAGCTAGTTCACAAATTTTCAAATATGTGTGATGCTAACTGAATTTTCTGAACTTACCTAAGCAATTCTCTGCAACAGGGCAAACCGTACGGCATCTTCTCTTCTGTACCCACCGCCTGATCATCGTTCGACAATGGATCCTCTTCATCAGAAACAATTTCTCGTTGTAATCCTCCATGTGTTCTGATCGGACGCTCTTCTTCGCCTCCCTCTGATTCTGAGCCAGCCTCCTCCCCTTCCGAATCTTGCTCTTTTTTCAACTCGACAACAACTGGGTCCGGATGTGTTACAGTGTCCACCGGAGGATCGGTGGTTAAAACTACATCGTATCCTGGAACTTTGATCGAATATACTTTATGATTCACAGACTTCAAAATCTTACCAAGTTTTGCAGCTCCATCGATCTCCACTTCTGAGCTAGCACTAATGAGTTTCGTCGATTCCGTCGCGTTGCTTTCAGTCTCCTCATCTTTCTTTTCCTTGAGCTCAATATGCGTCGACAACTGACGCTTCTTCTTGCGTTTCTGACGTTTCTCAGTAGGATTCACCTTAAGGATTTTTCCTCTGAATTTCAATTTTTTTAAAAAGAGTTACCAATTGTCGAATGTATGGGTGACGAGTATCTTCGACAAACGTGGGAAGCCTTGTGAAAATTAATTGAGTCATGTCAGCGAGAGTTGATTCCGCAGCCTGAAATAAGTTTTGGATAACTTTCAATAACTAGTACGACTACAGAAAACTCACTTTTCTCAACAAGAGTGAGAGGTTTTGTTCGAACACTATTCTGAAACACGACTGCATCATATCACAAACTGCTTCGTTCGATAGCAGAATCCCGGGTGGAGATAGCAGAAGAGAACGTAACACCTGAAACCGCACTAGTCTGAATTACGAATGTCTGTAAAAGAACTATTTACAGTACCTGCAGAATTTTGAAGAGAACACATTCATCGCTTCCTGTGCTTTTCCCTCCAATAAATTTCGTGTGGACAACTGCGTAGGCGATAGATTCAACTGCGTTTGCTGCTTTGATACTGCTCGCGTCGATGAGTCCGTAATTGAGAAACTTCGCAACGGCGGCCAAAGCAGCTTCTGTTATAGGTCCGTTAGTGTTTGGAGCTTTAATAACGTCGAGAAATGGAGAAAGGTAAGTTTGGGGATTCATATCAGCAAGATCAGCTACCTAAAGCAATTATTTCTTTGAATTCAACACATCCTCAATGGTTTTCTCAACCTCATTTAGAACTTCTTTCAGATCGGTAAAATTCCGAAGCAATGGATCTGTGTCTTCTAATGTCGGGACCTGCGATAGTTGGTATTGCCTATAAAATCCTTCTTGTTATTTTATCAATTTTTATTTCGAACCTTCGAGCCTTGTTGAGAAGAGCCACGACGGAATTCGCTTCACCCATAACAATGTAGACGCCATTGGTCGCCATCTTTGACTGACGACGACCGCCTAAATGAATGAAATATGTAATATGGGTCCGGGAGATGGAAAGCTTTGTCAAATAGTTCCAACGTGGGAACTTCTCTTGTGAAATCCGGGAGAAGACCGATAAAATCTATCGAAATTCTCAAAGAAATTACACGTCACGTGCACCGTTTTCTGGTGTTTCGTCCGCAAACACCGCCTAATGCAGACTCAGTTTCGCGTGCTTAAAAAAGTTGTTTTCTGTTCCAGAATTATCGACTTTTCTTGTACAAATTATCAATTTATTTTGATACTAAGCATTTTTTTGGCAAAGTATGGCGTCGAAAAAACTATGGAGGTTTGCCACAGGTGATTATCATAGGTTTTTATGTGCACTGTAGTGAATTCAAAGCTTATTTTTCAGGAACTGCCGGCTTGTATGCTGTTTGTCATGTTATTAGTAAACATGTCGCAGAAATCGTCTATTGCACTGGACCATCGATGTATCCAACCATTCACGAAGGCGATCTGGTTATAGCAGAGCGATTGAGTAAGGCTTTTTGATCAACCGATTGTTTTTTACAGATACTTTTCAGGTGTCAAGAACGACAACATTATAATTGGAGATATAGTTGGCTGTCTCAACCCTCAGAAGCCAAAAGAGCTGCTCTGTAAGCGGATCGCAGGAAAGGCACGTCCACCAAACTGAAACTTGCCGAAAATTTAATCAAATTTATTACAGGAAGGTGATCCAGTTACCTCCCATCTTCTACCATCTGGCCGTGTTCCAATTGGTCACGTCTGGCTACAAGGCGACAATTTACCAGTATCAACTGATTCTCGAAACTTTGGTCCCGTTCCAGAAGGCCTCGTTCAAGTTCGTCTCACTGCTCGGGTGTGGCCATTGGATCGAGCTGGATGGCTTTCTGATCATTGGTTCTGGGATAAATCCGAAAAAAATAAAAATAAGTAGTTTCCATGTACATTATTTCACCGCCAATATAGCCCGTCTAATTCGTTGCCATAAATTACCTTTTTTCAAAAGTATTGTTTGAGGTATTCTTCTACTGGTTGATTTCTTGCTCATGCAATATATCTAATTATCATTGTCGAATTTTTCAAAGTTTTCCTTGTTCTCTCACCATCAGTAATTCAGAAAAATGGCGGATCGAATGACTCAGTTGCAAGACATGATCAACGAAATGGCAACATTGATGACCAATGCCATCGGAGTGTTGCAAGCTACCGCCCCACCGTGCGAGTTCGGAGTGATTTCTCAAGAACTCGAAGACGAGCCGAATTGTGCTGTTTTCGCATCCGGTATTGCTAAATCTGCTAAGAACATCGAAGTAAGTATAAAGGATGGTCTATTTAATAAAAATCATGATGTATTCTCAGCTCCTTATCGACACGTTCCCGATTGAAGCGGGAGACATCGAGAATGAAGTGGAGGCTCAAATGGTTGAGAACGACAATATTCAGCGGGAAAAAGTGCAAGAGCTCAGAGAACTGGTTCACGAAAGCGGCCATCTAGTCTCCATCGTTCAAAAGAAGCTGTCCGAAATCTCCAATTGTCAAATGAGCTCACGACCAAACGAGTGAAATTCATCATTGTGTATTTTATATGTATATTTTGATCTCACAGTAATAAACTGAAAGCTTTAACATTTGATCGGATTCAAATAATTCTAAACATATTGAAAACAAGCTTTATCTTTTTTGTGACTGACTTCATTCAAAAGAAATGAGATTTAGATGAGTTCCGAAGTAGCAGAAAAAGAAGAGCAACGACGGCGAGCAGTTCTCAGAGAACGATATCTGAGTTTTCTACAGGAATCTGTTAACAAACCAGCGACAATTGAGATGTGTGAGAAAACAAAGGTTACAGCGACAATAAAATCATTCCAAGTATCATCAGACCATGTAATCGTTGGTGGGTTACTGTAGAAACAGAGAGAAATAAAATCTTCATTTCTTCAGAAAATCTCTCCACTCCAATTGGAATGATCGACAAAGCAGTCCTTCGATCAACAGATATTATCAAAATCACAACTAAATCTTGACTCTTCATCTTGATCTCTAGCTCTCACTTTTCTCAAAATATAAATATTTACATTTCAAATTTTATCAAACAGTTCTCGTCGAAGATGGCGCCACAGAAACCGTCAGAGCCATTGCCACACTTCTTTGCCTTCTGGTTACGAAGTTTCGATAGGGTGCCACGAAGTAGATTGAGAGAATCGGGTCGATGAAACAAGGAATGACACATGTTGGGAACGGGATGAACTCGGCGATTTCAAACTCAATGTGGATTCTCTGAATATTGAATTTTTATATGCTTGTGTTTTTTTTTGTTTTATTTAGTACCTGACATACGATGAAGTAGACGACGTTAGGAATCAAACAAATCATGGGGAACATTGCCTGCATCGTCAGTGCCTGGACGGTTTACATTGGGAGAACCTTCATTAAAAATATCGCTCACCCTGACCAAATCCAAAGATGCCTTCTTTGTCCGCTCACTCAAATGAGTCTGCACTTCATTGATTTGTTTGAATATTTTGTGTCTCCATACAAGAATAAAAATAGGCAACAAATAAGGGATTCCCATCAAGATAGTGGTATTTATCAGATACACCAGTCGATTTGTTGATTTGAATCCTCCAAATTCGCCGAAAGTTTCAAGAAGTTTATAGCTAGGATAAACCTTCTCAGTGTTCCGCATTACTAGTGGAAAATCATACGGAGGGATTATTATAGCTATCTGAAAATGAAAAGGTACATAGGTGTTTCTGATTATTAATTCCCCTTACCAACATACCAACTGGTACAATCCAAGTCAGTCCAAAGTTTCTAGCAACTGTCAAATTTTCAGATTTCCCGTGGCATATCAAAGAGTATCTATAATACATGGACAACAAAATGGAGAGGTTTGTAGTGCAAAGAAACAGATTATAGATGTTGTAGCAGATGAAGGAGACTTCTAGAGATGCAGTTCGAAGAGGACCGTAGGGTAGAAGAGCGACTGAGTCGCCGGCACTTATGATTCTGAAGTCAAACTCATGATTGGCATACCTATTGCATCTTCCTCGTCTCCCTTTGATGTCATTTATCTCGGTTCCCATTAGGAATTTCAAAAACTTGCCGACTAGTGAAATGTTGTTCATGATAAGATCTACATTTCATTAGTTACCAACTTTTTGAAATTCCTAATTTGAACGTAGATCAATGACCTAGAAGTGAGTTGAGAACAGGACGAACCTGATTTGTAGAAGGAAGGAGAAGATTATTAGGAATGTCTCACTGACACTGGTATTTAGAAGAAGTAGTCTGAAAAAAATTCCGCCATCAAAAGATACGGTAAGAAAACTTGAGACCTGTAAGTGCTGAACGACATTGGTGACTTGACCCAAATCAGAAAAATCAGGAGAAAATTCAATGGTAATGATAGAATCACATAGCCGATATAGTAATAGTTGACAATCATTGAGATATTCTGATCCATTCGACACGAAGAAAAAAGTGGAATGAAACTTGACCAAGTGGAAACTTAGAGCATTGAAATCAGAAATCAAAAGAGTGAGCTCGTAGTAGAGAGTTCATTAAAACTAATTCTCATGACCTATTCTCATTAACTGGTATCTGTCTTGAGCTCAATGGACTGGGAACAGAAACACTTTTCATAAGAGAAGGAGGTCTCTTGGGAGAAAAAACACGTCTTATTTGAGTCTATGTGATTTCGTGAAGATTGATTGGGTGGAAGAGGATAAAAACAGAGAGATGTTGAGATCAGTGAAACGAAAATGAAATCTCGCCCATGCAAAATTGATGCACCAATGAGTACATTTGATGTGAAGGGTTGGAGGCTATTCTGAGAATAAATAAGTGGGATCAAAGTATTACATTTCTGAAATAACAGGCTACAGTGTGCTCTATCTTGTTTCATTAAAATGTGAATTTTTCGAAGTTTTTCAATTCCTATTTGTCGATTTTCAGTAGAAAAAGATGAAATTTACAGGTTTGAAAAAGTTTTTCTCAATGCACCCATTTCTCTAAATATAGATGGATGTTTCAAGCAACTCAAGATCTCTATTTTTGTAGTAGTTGACCACGTTTTACGAAAATCTGCCAAGTGAATAGATTCAAGACAGCTCGCGTAAAAAAAAGGGGACTTATTTTTAAAGATCGCGCCAGTGTTTGTGATCTAACTGACTTTACAGTGATATTCAGTAAAAGTTGAAAGTTGTCAACTACAAATATGAAGATCTTAAGTTGCTTAATGCACCGGATTTTTTTAAATCTGATAGTTGGAAATCACATTCTTAAATCCTTAAAGTTGACCGTTTTGCCTTGAAAATCACCAAAACTGCATCGTTTTTGACCAGTGATGTTTTCACCCATAACTGTTTTTTTGTCTGAGAACACCTTTCTATGTCTATTACATCTATTCCGTAGTTTTATGACTCTGTCACATTTTGTCCTTCTTTCAGACCGCCATACCCATTTTTATATTTGTTTGCTCTTTTTCTCTTCCTCTTATCACTGCTTATATTCTAAAACATCACTCCCTTTCTGCTCCTCATAAGCTCTTCTTTCCACTCGATTCCGAATTTTCAACTTTCTGGAATAATTCATTTCTCAAGTAATCGTTTCAGTTTCAGCCATGAGAGAAGTTATTTCGATTCATGTCGGTCAGGCAGGTGTCCAAATTGGAAACGCTTGTTGGGAGTTGTACTGTTTGGAGCATGGCATTCTTCCGGATGGAACTTTCCTCGATCCAGATGGGAATTCGGGGTCTTTGACTACGTTCTTCTCGGATACTGGATACGGTAGATACGTACCACGCTCCATTTTTGTGGATTTGGAGCCTACCGTAGTGGGTAAGAATTGTGAAATCAAAAATATTAGGGGCCTATTTCGAAATACTTACATTCCCTCACTCATGAATTGCTTTACTAATAGGACGTCTAAAAATAATAGCTGAAACGCACGACACGTCTATTCCCCCACCTCCAATGCGCGCACTCTCCCTTCCCTCTAAATACACTCTGTTGCACCTTCCACTATGATGCATGCGTGGTCTAGTGGTTAGCGTTGTTGCCCGCCGCTCTAGACACGCTGGTTTCATTTCTCAACCAATGAAGACAAAACCCCATGTCCTGAAGAACTCCGTGCTAGCATGATTAGTCTTTCCGAGGTTTCTTTTTGTTCAATTTTCAGATGAGATCCGAACGGGAACCTACAAGAAACTCTTTCATCCGGAGCAAATGCTCACCGGAAAAGAAGATGCTGCGAACAACTATGCTCGTGGACATTATACAGTAGGAAAAGAGATAATAGACACAACTTTGGATAGAATCAGAAGATTGGCAAATAATTGTGATGGTCTTCAAGGGTTCTTTGTGTTTCACTCGTTCGGCGGAGGAACTGGAAGTGGGTTCACTTCAATGTTAATGGAAAAGCTCTCTGGCGAGTATGGAAAGAAGAGCAAATTGGAGTTTTCTATCTATCCAGCTCCACAGGTATAGAAACCTTTTTTATGCTGGGCTTCTCTCATTTTGAGTATACAGATCTCTACAGCAGTCGTTGAACCATACAACTCTATCTTGACAACTCATACGACATTAGAGCATTCCGACTGCTCCTTCATGGTGGATAATGAGGCGATTTATGATATTTGCAAGCGGAATTTGAGGGTTCCAAGGCCATCCTACACCAATTTGAATCGAATCATTTCTCAGGCAAGAATTTCTATTTGGAACCGGGTTATCAAGACTTTTTTCAAATACATTTTAAATTTCAAATTTTGAATTTCAGGTAGTATCCTCGATCACTGCCTCATTGAGATTTGATGGTGCTCTGAATGTGGACTTGAATGAGTTCCAAACCAATCTCGTCCCATATCCCAGAATCCATTTCCCATTGGTAGCCTATAACCCCCTGATCGCTTCCGCTCATCATGAGATCCTTTCGGTTGACGAGATCACCAAGAGCTGCTTCGAATCAGCAAACCAAATGGTCAAGTGCGATCCGAAACACGGAAAGTACATGGCCGTTTGTCTCCTTTATCGTGGAGACGTCGTTCCAAAAGATGTTTCCGCTGCGATTAAGTCAATCAAAACTCAACGATCCGTTCAATTCGTCGATTGGTGTCCGACTGGATTCAAAGTCGGTTTGAACTATCAACCACCAACAGTAATTCCAGGAGGGGACATGGCGAAGGTGCCACGTGCGGTATGCATGCTTTCGAATACAACTGCAATTGCGGAGGCGTGGCAACGATTGGACTACAAGTTCGACTTGATGTATGCAAAGAGAGCATTCGTTCATTGGTAAGGGAAACTTGGAACGGAATCCTTTTTGCCAAGTCGAAAGTGTGTCCAAGGTTTACTCCAGATTTCGGAGTAATCAGAAAATAACATGATAATTTGGTTACTCTGGACAGATCTTTACTGGAGATTTCAGAGATTTTGAGAGACTTCGGGAGCGGCATTTACGTTCAAATTTCGTTTGCAGGTACGTCGGAGAGGGAATGGAAGAGGGCGAATTCTCGGAAGCTCGAGAAGATTTGGCAGCTCTCGAGAAGGACTACGAGGAGGTCGCAGCTGATTCTGATTCGAACGAACCAGAGAACGGAGATGATGAGTATTGAAGTTTTTGAATGAAGATTTGAAGGGTTACGTTTTCTTCCTAATAGTTTCAAAAGATCCTCCTGATAGTATTGCACCATTTGTACGTATCTAACGCAACCTAACTCCCTTGATAGCAATAACCAAGAAAGGTTGTGAACAAGAAAAATTGAAATCTAGAATCGATTATTAAACTGCTCAAAATTCACCGATTTCTAAAATTTTCAACTGTAAAATTGTTTATTTTACTGCGCGGTAGTGTGTTACCTTGAAGCCTCAGTCCTGAAGAACCTCAGAAAAGGAATGCTTTATTTGGAAACTGAATTTTAAGAAAGTACATACCACAGGATATATTTACAATTTGATTGGTTAAAACATGATTATTCCATTCTGACAGACTCGAAGTCACTTCCCCCGTTGGTTTCGGTAGCGGTGATACGGTAGGTCTGAAAGAGTTTGTTGTTTTTTCTCTGAATCAAATCTCTATACTCACCGCCTTAGCTCCTCCATAATAAACTGGGCACATAGATTCGCAAACATCTTCGAGATCATTCCCCTCTGATGGACTGCACCAAGACTCTTGGAAGACTACAACAAGAGTCGTCACGGATCCAGACTTTTCAGAGCTTTGAATTTCAATTGGCACCCAGAATTTTCCAGAGTTCCCCACATTGACACTTGTTGCAGCAGCTTCCCAAGCGAGACCCAGAAGTTCATCATCGGCATCTCCGTGGATTGGAGCAGCAATAGAGAATCCAAAAATACAGAGGGCGACGATTCCGAAGGACTTGAACATGTTTAGAATTGGGAGATGAAGAGTTGAATGAACTGCTTACCTGCCCCTCCAACCTTTCTTTTATCCTGTTCCGGCCATTTTGGCGACAAAAGATCAAAACCGTTTTACTTGAGAGAGAAAAGAAGAAGAAGATAGGTTGGCGCCAGTGTTCTGAACCGGTATCTCTTTTTAGTGCTCATATCTCTTTTTTCTTATCACATTAACCCTTCTCCTCTTTTCTCAGTTGACCTGTCTGGTCTAATACGTTTTGCTTCCAGTTAATTAGCTACCAATTGGAAGAAGAGCCCATTTCGAAAATGGAAGAAGACCGGTTTGGTTTTATTTTTTGGTCGAAACACAATGATTTAGTGACGGTTCTGTGGAGTAGTAATTGTAGTTGGGTTGATACGTTTTATGGGGGGAACGAGGAAGAAGAAGGTTTTGCAGTTGTGAACTTTTGACTTTTGCTGTTGGAACAACCTCCGATAACAAGTTATACGAATCACTGGTTCCTCTTCTGAATATCAGAGGTTGGTTCAGAAAGGAGAAAGATTCCCAAATTGATATTTTCCAGCTGAGGACATCATATTTGCGAGTTTGACACTTCAACACTATTTTTAAAAACTTTATTTGAAATTTGTGCATAAACAACATGATTCAGACATATTTGAAATCATCCCTGAACTTTCCGGCAAAACTACTCGGAATACTTGGTAGTGGTGATTGATGGATGGTTCCAAGTGCAACTGCCAGCCACCTGAAACTAGGTCAAGATCGAAATAAATTTCTGACACCTTACCTTCTTTCAGAACTCCATTATTCGAGTCGTGCAAGTAGAAAAGACGTTTAATCCGGAAGTGAACAAGTGCCATTGCGCACATCGCACAAGGTTCGTTGACTAGAAACACATCGGAACCAGTGCCCAGATAATCTGAGCTTGTGCGCTTCGGAAGGTTCCCAACCATTTCCATGACAGCGTGACCAAGTGGATGTAAGGATGGACTACCGGATGATAGAAGACTGTCATTCTGAAAGATTTGTGAAGTTTTTATCTTGTTTTTCAGTAGAGATTTACCTGTACCGCACAGCATCCATTTTTCAAAGTGATCGCTTCTTGAATCCATCGAGAAATGTACTCTTCCATAGTTTTCGTGAGAAATGATCTATCGAGAAGTTGCTCGATCTCGTAAGTCGGATGAAATCCAGTCGGCCAAAGTTGTTTGGCAAAATCAAATTGCTTTCTGGTAGATGGTTTTATGGAAGGAACTTGCACTGTCTGAAAATTTAGGAGATTTTATAATTTTGCTCAATCTGAGAAAAATTTTGTTAGTTGGTCACTTTTTGAAGTCTGTGACAGGAACTTAGATAAGTTTGGACAAAATGACAGGTGTGCTTCTTTCACAGGATTTACTGTGTGTACCCACTTTCAAATTATCAACTCGTGCTTCAGGGTGTCCCAGATCCGCGACAATCTGACTAGCAAATTCTTCACTCTCGCAAATCAGAACACTTCCGTCTTTTCCAACTCGCTTCAAATGCTGAAAACTTTCAGGAAGTTCTTTCAGGCGACCCATAATCTGAAAGTTAAGAATTTTTTATCCAGAATTCTCTAGCGTAATTTAATTACCTGGCCAATAACTTTTTTGTTTTCTAACTGTAGAGCTTGAAAAGAAGTTGAGGGAATTGTTGGACATGTCAATTTGGGATCTAGGATCGGGAATACTTCGGGTCTGAAGTTTTTATTAAAATATTCACTAGGATTAAGATATTTTCGGCTTACTTATTATTGGAGGCATTATCAATTTTCCTAATTTTCTGTGGAGGTTCTTCGGTGGGCATTTTCAGCATTTATTTTTTACAAAAAAGAGCAAGACTTGTCTCCATTGAAAAGGAAAAATAATAGTGAAAATCATGTGCGGCGCCTCTGCGTCCCCTCAAACCCCGCCCACTTTTCCCTGCCGCACCTCATCATGTGCATTCTTTCAGCAGCTGTTTGTTTATTTTTATCGTCTTCTTTATATAAGTTCAGGAAACCTTTCTGGAATCCTCTCAAGTTTTCCGGGATAATCAAGTTTTGAAAAACCAATATTTCGAATCATCATTTTAAATCAAGTTTTTTCTAGGTGAAAATGGGCAATAATCAGTCCGGTGGGCCAGATGGTCGCTACGGAAGTTCTAATGAGAAAGCAGGGCTCCGTAGACATCGTATGATGAGTGAAACTGCGAGAGTTGCGGGGCAGGTCCTTCCGAATCCTGATGGACCACCGATGATGTTCGATGTACGTGTTTTGAAAACAAAGTTTAATGTAGAGCTCATTTTGAAACCTTTAGCCTTCTAGGTTGACGCTTACTCACACGTAGTATGATAAGCAACGCGTTTTCAGGACGGTCACGAAGACAAATCTGGAGAATGTCCAGTGGTTTTCCGTTGGAGTTTCACTCAAAATGCTCAGCCACGCACTGTTCACATAGTTGGTTCATGGGATAACTGGCAAACGAGAATTCCAATGGTGAAGTCTACGAACGACTTTTCAACCATAATCGATTTGCAACCAGGGCAATACGAATACAAGTTCCAAGTAGACGGCTCCTGGGTGGTAGATGATAATCAAGGAAAGACGCAAGATGCCGCTGGCAACGAGAATAATATGATCAACATCCAAGATTCGGATTTCGCAGTGTTCGAAGCACTTGATGAGGACTTTCAATCGTCAACTGCCGGAGAAGTTCTTCGTGGAGAGTCGGAGAGCACCAAAAACCACGACACTCCAAATGACAGGTAATTTCGGTAACCTATTTGATTTAACCATATAATTCTGATTTTAGAGAACTTGAGAAGCTCCGCTCGTTTACACAAGAAATTCCATCGATGGACATGCTTCGTAGAGCAGCTGGTCCGCCTGTCATCCCTCCACAGTTGATGCAGGTAGTATGCTTATATGTGTCTAGTTACAGACAAATGATTGTTTAAGGTGCTTCTCAACAAAGAAACTCCAGAATCTTGCGATCCAAATGTGCTTCCGGAACCGAATCATGTTATGCTGAACCACATGTACGCGCTCTCCATCAAAGACAGTGTTATGGTGCTATCGTCTACACAACGATATCGCAAGAAGTTTGTTACCACTCTTCTCTATAAACCAGTCTGAAAATTATGGAAATCCCAGTTCATATATGACCGCTGACACCAAAATTTGTTCACAATCACCCTCAATCCGAGTTTTTCTTCCTATTTTAGTTGTGTATCATACTTTCCTTTCGATTTTTACCTGTCACTTTTTGTTTTTTTTCAGTTCTGTTCCCATAGTAATTTTAAGAAACGCAAACGTAGTATTTTCCATTCATACGGTCCACTCGGAAATTTACCACTCCCGTAAAAATGTTGAGCTGATTGTACATAGTTGAACATCCTGCCTTATTTACAGCTTTATTGTTTCTCGTTTGATTGAATTTTCTTTTTTTTCCCCAAACCCCAAAGATCCGCTCCAAAATTTCTGTGAATAACTTGACATTCCAATTTGTTCACTACTTCTGTTTACTGCTTCGCCGTTTTGTTCCGATCCATTTTCGAATCAATTCTTGTAACTTTTATTTATTATTTAATACAGACTTTTTTTTCTGCAACACTCTTCTAGTTGTTTGCACAGTAGCCGTTTCGCGCGGTACTTTCATATCTGAAACAGAACCCGCTTCTTTTAAAGTCCACAGGCATCAGTTTCTGCAAAAAATAATGTTTCAAAAGTTTTTGGAACAACGCCCATGAATCCGAAATCCGCGGCATTGATTCAATTTGAAACGAATGTGTCATTTTTGTGAGAGACGGAGAGCCAAAATTGAATGGTTTTGTTCCCAACTTTAATGTTCTAGCGTTTCTACGAATCACATGCTCCCTCACTCCTCACCGCGCTTCTCTCCCGTCAATCCCCGGCTGGTATGTGTTTCCGTTCTCTATCCCCAAGGACAAGAGTTTCACACGTAGTTCCTAGTCTCTTTCCGAACTTTGGGACATGTAAAACACCTATTCAATAGCGTCCTCCTTGTTGAATCTTATAATAAACAAGTTGATCCATTCATAGAGTTGCTTGGATCTTCAAATAAAATTTCCTCAATCAACTCGACAAAGTGTCATATTTCAAAATCGGCTTGTTAGAGGACAGCTCCATCTTAATACTTCTCTATGAGATAAAATCTCATTAATGATGCTCGGCTTGCCAAAAAATTAAGAGAACGAAATTCGATTGCTGTATCGTTCTATTCCGAACATTTTTCTTCTTTTTTGTTTTGCTCTCTTTCAACCAGCACAGCAACCTCGTCGTTGTTGTTGTTTTTCTCGGTTTTTATTCGCTCTCTGCCCTCTGACTTTCGCCTTCCCCACCAACAAACAAAAAAACTGGATTTTGTTTTTCAACTTCTCTGAAATTAACCGACAAAAAGTAATACTGATAGAATACAATTGATCTCCTCCATAGCTTTGTTGCTACACGTCATCATATTTTTAGGTATAGAGATGGCGAAAACGTTTTGTAAACATACAATTTTGAACGTGACGTGTTTTTCATTCGGAAAACATGGCAGTCAATCATTGGGCACTTATCATATGTCTCAAAAAATTGCAGACTTTTGATATCCTTCGTATGCACTATAATTCTGTATCCGTCTCCTTTTCTTTGTCTTGTCCGACTAGTTTTTTTTCTTGAAAGTGTGAGACTAGCAATTGGTTGGCTGTCGAACCGAACTGACACTTTACTAAATGAAGAAACGATTACAATGTCCTTCAATGCCCTATCGGTCTCCACTTCTCTCTCACTCATTACTTTTATCTACTTCGATATAATTTCGATAGTTTCTTTTCCACTTTTCCTAGTTTACAGTCTCTTATGGCGGTGTTATTCAGATTTCAGCTTTCATCTAGTCCTCTCAAACATTGTAACATTAAACTCTCATGCGGGTATTTGATTTTTTTAACACTTTGAGAAGTGACCCGTATGTCGGTTGGAAGTTTTCCCTATGAAAGTTCTTTCTGTCAAAATTTTCATCCTGGTTGCCTAGGTGAAAGCGTGAGAGCTTGCGCAGTGCCGTCAACAAAAGTATTCATGTTCTGTGAATCCTTCTCAGAAGTGCTAGTCTCTGCTTGCTCTCTTTTCCTCGTTACCTGTCCATTTGATGTCTACTTTCACTTTCGTTTTATATTGATTGACAAATAGTTTATGGTCTCTTTGTAGTTGCCGAATCCTCCGATCTTTTAGTTTGATCCATTGGAGGTGTTCTATTGGAGGCCGATACCGAGCACGCTTTTGTACTCAAATAATTTCATTATTTTGGGTTGGTAGCTCCAGATCTCATGAACTCTAAAAGTTCGTGTCCGTCTCTTTACACCAGACTGCGGCTACTTATTTTAAAATTCCCGTTGCAAACTGCTGATTAGCACTGATATTGAAGGAGAGAGCAGGAGACAACAGAAGCGGCTGTTCGGAATGGCGGAGAAAGTGCGTGTTTTCCTCTTTTCCGTTTGAGCAGGTGCTCATTGCTGCCGTTTCATTTTATGGTAGATCAAACGGAAAGCTCTTCTGTGTTGTTACTAGCTCTACCTGTTTCACTAGACGGTTGTACACAGATCTTCAGAATCTGCTAATTTTTTTTTTGGATTTTACAATCATCATGCATTTCCTGGATCTTATCCAAGTCTCAGTGTATATTTGTATCAAGTAGCCCATCAATGTCTGCATACGGATTCATACGGTTCCAAATCAATCAATAGATTTGGCGTGAACAATGCATTTCATTAATATACCACACCAACTCGCACACAATGAATGTTGCAACCAACACTCAGATCGTCGCATCATCTAGATACCACGGAATTCCGAGAGACGATGAGTGCGCAGTGTGGTGGCACGCACTCTCTCTGTGTGTCGCAAAGAGAAAGACGCTCCACTCTCCCCTCTTCTCTTGCAAATTCCACTCCTAGGTTGATCGTTCTCTGCGCTCTCCACATATTTGTATGCTATTTCGTCCATCCCAGTCTTTCAATCGTTTCTACCTTTGTCACCTCTTTCTCTCTTCTTTCTGCCCTCTCTTCTACCGGTCCTTCTCGTGAAATCAGCACTATCGATTGATCGGGCTTACTTGAAAATTTGGCTGATTTTTGTCCGAGTTGTTTCGAAATATTGCCTCACACTCAAAAAATAACAAAATGATGACAAACACCTGACCGACTATGAAAACGTTGAGAAATTACCAGAACACTTTTCTCTCTTGTTCATGTTCCGAATTCGCACATTGACACAGTGCCAATCCTTTAGTCTTCTTAGTTTTTCGTCAAACTCTCTCTTATCATAAAACGATTTCGCCCAAGAGAAAAGACAGCTTTGATTGATTTTTCCGTGGAAAGTGAAAACGACGAAGGAGCACTTTGAAACTGATAACGACATGTTCTTTGGCTCTGTTTCAACTTTTTCAATCATAATTTTTTCTATAGTTTCCCACCACTAGTTTTGAACGAGTCAACCCGGTAAAGAGACGTCATTAACATATCAACCTGTTTCATTGTCCATGTCGAAAACTGACAACTTGTAAAGATTACATTTCTTCTTCGTTCTCTATTCGTCTTCCTTTCTTGTTTCTTTTCTATCGCACTCTTATCTCTGACGTGTCGTCTTTTCCCCCAAATCTCTCCATTTTTCAGGTCATAAAAACCATATACTGTACATTGGATGGGCTGATCTCTCGGACGCTGTTCTCCAGTTGCTCCCAGATTCTTTTGCTCATAATATTATAGTCTATTGCACTAAGTGCTCATATAAATTATAACAATGGCTGACGTTTTCGAATTCGAATTGGACGGACACGAAGCCCAACCATCACCGCAACGTCATCTGTGAGTTTTATTCTGAAATTATTAATTGTTATGATAGTGAGATTAATTGAAATATTGGATTCTATGTGTAGCTACAATGAATACTTGTCATTGTTGTAGTCTGGTGTCACTTTTTCATCACTTCCCCTACTTTGATCACCTGACGAATGACACCATGAACCGATCATTGATTACACAGAACAACAAACACTTATGAAATGAGCTCATGTAGACTAAAGGATTGGCATAAATCGACCAACTTCTCGATTTTATAATTTCAGTCGCTACATTTCCAGATACCAATATGAAAACCACTCGGAGGTTATGGAAGACGATCACATGTACAGCAACGTCGCTGACGTGAGTACCTCATCAGATTCAGATTCCGATTATTCGGATACTGAGCTATCTGGTTTACAGGGGCAGATTTCTGCACCGCCACCAAGTTCATCGTACATGGAAGATCCGATGATGGAATCGATTCAGCTGTGTGCTAGTGCCATCAATCCGCCAAATGTTCGAGTTGGACCAGAAGATTTCCAGCTTTTGAAAGTTCTCGGAAAAGGAGGATATGGAAAGGTATTTTGCTTTTAAATCCGAAGAGGATCGTAAATCCTGATTGTAGGTGTTCCAAGTACGAAAAACCACTGGCACTGACTCGGGAAAAATCTTCGCTATGAAAGTTCTCCAAAAGGCAACGATTGTTCGAAACCAAAAAGACACTGCTCACACGAAAGCCGAACGAAACATCCTCGAAGCTGTCAAATCTCCGTTCATTTGTGATCTTCTTTATGCATTCCAAACTGGCGGAAAACTATACTTGATTTTGGAGTATCTTTCGGGCGGTGAGCTGTTCATGCATCTCGAAAGAGAAGGAATGTTCATGGAGAATGTTGCCAAGTTCTATCTTTCCGAAATCGTAGTTGCCCTCGAACATCTTCATCAGCAAGGAATTATCTATCGTGATTTGAAGCCAGAGAATATTCTCTTGGATTGTTTCGGACATGTCAAGCTGACTGACTTCGGATTGTGCAAAGAGGAGATCGAGGGAGATCAGAAGACACACACTTTCTGTGGAACTATCGAATACATGGCTCCCGAGATTTTGATGCGATGCGGACACGGAAAAGCTGTTGATTGGTGGAGTCTCGGAGCTCTCATGTTCGATATGTTGACTGGCGGACCACCATTCACTGCTGAAAACCGACGAAAAACCATCGACAAGATTCTCAAGGGGCGTTTGACTCTTCCCGCATATCTTTCTAATGAAGCTCGTGATCTCATCAAGAAACTCCTGAAACGTCACGTGGATACTCGTCTTGGAGCAGGAACATCTGATGCCGAGGAAATCAAGGCACATGCATTCTTCCAGAAGACTGATTGGGATCTAGTCTATGCTCGTAAACTCGAAGCGCCATTCAAGCCAGAGATAGAAAACGACGAGGATGTATCACTATTTGATACTAGATTCACTAAAATGACACCAGTTGATTCGCCATGTGAGACAAACTTCAGTTTGAACGGCGACAATCCGTTCGTCGGATTCACGTATGTCGCTCCATCGGTTCTCGAAATGATGAACAAAGGACATGGGATCAGTGTTGCACATTTGGCAACGTCGATGTCGAGAAATGCAGGACTTCATGGCAAGAGTCCAAGAAAGTAAATAATTTGGTCAATAATAAAACTTTAACCACACTTATTTTCAGGCCAGGAGATCCAGAAACAGCTCATATTCAGCATGGAGGTCATTCTAACCTTTTCGGTCACGGATCTGAGCACGAGTCTCAAATGTTCTTCGGAGGTGCTCCATCAGCTTCGAGCCATCAACGTACAGATTTTACTCCGTTTGGAGGATTCTCGGAGGATGACGCCATGGATACATCCACTCCACGAGCTAGTGAAAGCCGTGAAACAACTGGAAACGGTGGAAGTGGAGCGAAATCGAGCAATGTCGGAAGTACTGCATCGACGCCTATTCCATTGCCTAAAAGGGTGATGTGATTCTGAATCCTGGTTTTTTGTCTGTTTTTTCATCATCATGTTTCTTGACGTGTCGTGTGTTTTCTTCTTCACCGCTCTTATTATTTCTTGTATCCATCTTCTTTTTCCACCTAACCCTTTTTTTTTGTAATTGTTTCAGAATCTTAACCAAATTTCATTGGCTCATCCCACCAGAGATTACGATCTGTAGATTTAAGAAACCCAAGAAAAAGTGTTGAGTAAGAAATGTGTACTACATACTTTTTCGAGGGTTTCTGGATCATTTCAAATACGGAAGAATTTTAATCTCTGGCTTGTTTTTGTGTTTGGGATAACTCGCCTCATCGTTTTTTCTTGGTCGTTTTGGTCTTTTATTTTCCTGTGACATTCCTACTAGAGGATGCACTATGCCGGGATTACGGTAGCCCCTTGCTCATTTCATTCATATGTCTACCCCCATTCATCTTTCTTCCTTTTTTTGTTCCCCCACCATCAACCTACTTTATTTGCTCCCATCAAAACTGGCTGACTCGTCGTGATTTGATTTTCTTTCGTCTTTTTTGGTAAACACATACGCTCCTGAATACCACCTCCACCCTATCAAAGTGCCTTTTATAGCCCTTCTTTTGCCTTTTCGTGCTCTTCGAAAAAAAGAATTGAAAAAATCCCAAACATCTAGGTTTTGAATTAATAAATGACTGAAAGTTGATAAATTCTGTTTTCATTTCATCAGAACATTTGCGCCAATTACGGAAGAAGAAAGATGAATAGGATTGATAAAATGCATTGACAAGCGGGGAGTGTAACAAATCGATGGCCACTCTTTTTTATGATGATAAGACGGAAAGTGGACGACTTCTGACAGACACTGACTGTACTTGAACTTCCAACTAATCGATGGAAATGGAACTGATTGCCGAGATCACAAATGAAGAGTGAGTTTGATCAGATGCTGGGGTGACTAATTAGTTTTGATTAGTTCCTAAAGCAGTGCGATTTTCAAAGAAAAAATCAAAATTTGTAACAAAAGATCTGGGATGAAACTGAATCATGTCCGAAAAAAGTCAACGATTATTTTCTGACGCAAAATTTAGTTGCAGTCCCAGAAAATTCAGAAGTTAAAGTAGGCATCCTCGAATGCTTTTGTGAAGGAAACAAAGCTTCTGTTTTTAAGTGCTACCGATTCGAAGTAACGATTTCCAGACCGTGAAAATCCAGAATTTCGGTTTTCTGATTTAATGAGGATTGCATCATGTTAGTTTGAATAGATTGTGTGATTGACCCGACAAGAAAAAATCATGACAAAGGTAAGATATTAGTCGAAATTCTGAAATTCGAATTCTGGAAGTACAGGGAATACTGGTTATCAAGGTCGGGAGCTTTTTTTTGAAAATGACTCCATGAGAAAATGTCTCAAAAAATGTATGTGATACATCAAATGTAAATTTAATGTACACGCTGTAAAGATGGAATTGTTTATATCTCGAAATTGAGTGAGCTGTGTGCAGAGCAAGTGGTTTGAAGCTTGGAGAGCTTAAAATTTTAATGTCTGTAAATTAAATTTTCTGAAAATCGGCGGATGTATTAAGCAACTCTATATCTTCATTTCTGTAGTTGATTTACTATCTTAAAAACGACTGTCAAGTGAGTTATGTAGCATTAAAAAAAGGAGGTCCGGAAGCACCCCTATTTGAGGGTCACTCTACGCGTCATAACTTATTTGACAGTTATTTGTGGCTCTTGGTCAAATTTTATCGAGATTTTTCGAGAATCTTCCATCTCACAAATTCCAATTCTTTACCAGATGTCTGAAATCAGAAAACCGAGATTCTGTGTTTTCATCGTCTGGAAATCGCAACTTCAAATCGGTATTGTAGTTGTTGATTGTCTGCTTGCAGACAAATGACGAAAGCACGAGAATCTCCATTTGTTATTCTCTCGAATCCTCCCGTCTTCTCCTCTTCTGAATTTCCATTTCTTCCCCGTTTTTCAAATAATATCACACGCTCTCGATTATTCGATTGGGTGGTCACTTCAACTCAAAAACACTTCGTTTTCCGAGAAAAATAAAACCTTTTTGTTTTTTCCTCGACTGAAAATGCAATTTGTCGTGTCTTCAGATGGATCAAGGAACTCTTTTTTTCAGAATCTTGAGAAGAAAAATGTGAAAATGACGAAAAGTTTGTGAATTATTCAGAAAAACGACCGAGATTCTCGCTTCGGAGTTTCGAGTTTTGATCATTTTTCGTCCGAAAATAGCTTTCGAACGAGAGGAAATGACTATTCAATGTCATGTTTTGATAACGCTTTTCGGTCGTTCTCCATTCAAAATCTATTTCCAGTTTTGTACTTTTTTTTCAATTTCTCATCTTTCGTTTAAATCGAAAAGAAAAAATAGTTGCAAGACTACCGGTCATCATGAGACTTTTATCAGAAGTTTTCTCAAATTCCAATCAACAGAAATAGTGTTGAAAATGAAGAGATTCAGAGAGAAAGGAGATACTTGATAGTTCAAAGTTGTCTTGAAGGCGTCGCGTATCAAGTTTAAACCCAAAAAAAAAAAGACTCATTTCACTTTTTCTATTCCTACGCTTTGACGTAATCCGTCTTCTGATGTTCAAAAACAAGATCTTCGGAAAATGAAGAGAGTGTTTTAGATTCTTTCTGTTTTTCAGTGCCAGCGGAATAATGAACGACACAATTATTGTTGACACGTGGAATGGAACTACAACTACTGGACCGACGGTGCTTTCGGCCAAGAAGGAACAGCTCTACGAGTCACTCATGTGAGTTATTTTGGGATCTTTTTAAAATTGGACAGGAGGGAACTCGGAAAGGTAACGAGTTGGATGTTATGAAAAATGTTAACTGATAATATTCTACTAGGCTGAAATTTCAACTTTGTAGGATGACAAGATTTTAGTGGAACTCCGACTAGGATTACTGTAGACGCCAGAAACTGAGAATGATTTATAATCGATCCCTCAGAAGTAGCCTCACTAGGGAATTTCTAAAGTTGGTAGTGATATATGTGATAGATACAAATGGAAAGAGAAGGTTTCGAAACGTAAAACTTTTAACAGGGATGCCTCTTTTCAGCCTCAGTATGAGCGCACTTTCAAAAACTGCTGACAACTTTCAGAATCTCATATCCTGGCTGTTCAAGATTGTTAGCAGGCTTTGAAATGTTGTCCCATACTGTTATGATCCAGCTCAGGAAGAAAATTAGATGTCTTCCTATGAAGCCAGGGTAGAGCAAAACATGAAAACTGTGGATTTCAGTTTCAACGAAAATTACTGCAGACACTAGAAGTTGGGATATGAAGGCCTCGTTCGTCAGAGGTAGTCTCAAACTATAAATGTTAAATTACAGCTTTTCAAGTTTGCAAACTTGTAGAAGATGAACTTCAGAATTTCAGTTAGCATTGTCTCTTGGTTTCTATAGAATTTCAATTTGAACAATATCCTCGAAAGCTGTAACTGTGTTGCACCCCCATGCTTTGTTTTAGAAACATTTCTCTTGGTTCGCATTGAGTATTTTGAAAAACTGTGGACTAATAAAATGTGGGTCACAACAGGTGCTACATTTTATTAGTTGAATATTTTTCGAATTTCTTAACCGAAGAAACCGAAGACATTTTTTGAAGTGAGGGAGAAGAGTGCAACCCTATCACAGGTTTCATGGCATCTACGGACATCCGATTCATTACCGAACAAATCCCAGTTCTTCTCCTCCCAACCAAAGTCTTTCCAGTCTCTCCGGAAGCGCGATAATCTTCATTTTCCTGACCATTCTCATCCTCTACTACATCAAAACGTCTCGCTACTATCGTCAATGGTGGCGTGCTCGTCAAACTCAGAAATCGGCGAAAAAGGAGGAGAAAGCCCGGCTGAAGGCCAAGGCTGAACGAGAGAAGGAAGAGCAGGAGGACGAGGAAGAATATTCAGTTTGATCTTTTTTGGATGATTGTATTAATTTCATTGTAATAAAGAATCAAATTCATTGTTTTTTTGTCTATTTACAAGAGGGAAAAATCACAGGCGAAAACGAGAACCATTCTAGTTGTGGGCGAAGCAAACGGGGTGAAAAAAGGGCAAACGAAGAAATAAGTGAATGAGTGTATACGTATAAATACCCATTTTGTGAGAAACTTGGAGAAAATGGAAAAAATTAAACATCGAAGAATATCGTGAATTGAAATGTTGAGTCTCGAAGGCTTAGAAAATGTCGGGGCATTTGGTCCAGTCGTGTTTCTCCTTCGACTCCCAGTATCCACCTTTGTACTGATGAATGAGAGCTCCGTTCGATTCGTCCTGAACTCGAACGAACCATGTTGGCTCATACTCCTCATATTTGTCTCCTGAAAACACAATGAATTTTGTAATTGACGACTTTTTGAGAGCTGGCACAAGCACCCAGATAATTTGACCAAAGTGATGGGAAAGGGGGTGCCAGTCTATTAGAGGAAATAATCTTGAATCGTCTGGAAGCTTACCTCTCTTCATAGCTAACTCCTTCTCAGTCTCACGACGTCTTCTCACAATGCGTTGCTTCTCTTCAATCTCCAACTTCTTCTTATTGGCTTCATCCCATCTGAAATATCAAATAATAAAAAACTATTTCAAATTACCGGAACTCACTGTCCATTCTCCATCATCCTCTGATCTGGACGAAGACGAGAATCAGTTGGTGCCACTCCGTCTTCTGGCTCGTTGAGCTCGATAGCGAACTTGGTGAAATTGTGCATTTTCTCGGCTCCTTTTCTGAACAATTAGAAATTTTTAGAATGAAAGTGGGAAATATCTTACGGTAACGGGTGAGCAGTCCAAATTCTCTTCAAGCTCGTCTCATCCACTTCCACTTTCGGCTTCTCTTGATTCCCATTCCAACTTGACACTTTCAACATGTCGATCGACTTGTCCCACGTTCCTTGAACGACATACTTTGGGATTCCTTCCGAGTCACGAACGATACCGTAAACCTGAACATGTTCAGCTTGACATATCAATCGAGTGCAGACTAAAACCAACCTTTCTCGGCTGCTCTCGACTGAAATACGAGTAAGGGATGAATTTCAGAACACACTTCTCGTTGGTAGTGTGATTTGTGATCTCCATTTCTCCATGGTTATCGATCCATAATTTACCGACAATGATATTGTGAACTGTCGTTGTGATCTTCCGATAGGAAAAATGAGAATTTGTCGATGGAAAAACGACATGAGTGAATCCGATGGGAATGACTGAAAGGTACTTTCCACGGAATCTGGAGGTCATCGTGAAGTCCTGATACATCGTCCAACCACGCCCTTCCGCATGATGAGCAGCTGCTGGCGGATGATGGGATACCTGCTCAGTGACACTTCTCCATCCCAAATCCTCCGTTCGATCGAATTCAAAAGTCTCTCCCAACAATGGATTGAATGGTTTATTTGTTCGATGACATGTTGTCGAGTAGTTGCTCGCCGCGTATGCAGCCACATAGCACATTTGTTCGAGAGTCGACTGAAAATGGAGAAAAGTTATTGGAGGGGACCTAGATTGGTTTTCTTACAAGTTTCGCTCCAATTTCCAACAGATCAGCATATTCCAAGTCTTCTGTGACACGTTGCAAAACCGAGATCGGTTCGGAGAAGTTGACAGGCATAGGAATTTTCGAGAGCTCTTTTCCGATGCAATTTTTCATTATAGACCATAAATTGATGGGGAGATCTGGTCTCTCTGGCACAGTAGTCCTTCGCTGTCTTCCTTTCGGTGCATCTCCTTGCGAAGAAGGCAGAGAAGAGGAAGGGGGCTCTCCAGATGCTGACTGTCGTTCAGATCGAACTGTTGGAGCAGCATGGACTCCGGCTGGAGCTGTGGAGTTACATGGCATTCTGGAACAATGAAAAGGTTAGTTTGAAAAGCAGAATCATAACTTTTGGTTTTGAGAAATCGGAAAAAGAAATCGATTGGAGAGCTCGTAATTCTCAACTCAGGCACAGGTGATCAAACAAAAAAGGAGAGCTTCAGTGTGAAACATTTTCATCGAAATTTCAGGCGAACGAACATCATTATTTTCAGCTAGAATCTGTCCGCGTGAGAATGGGAAACATGACAGAAAAAATAATGGAGAGAGAGAGAGAAAACATGGAAAATCGTTGAGTCATGGGAGAGAAAGAGGAGAAAGGAATGGATGCTTTTCTATACTTCCGGCCATCACATGATTCCCGTTCTGAATTCTCAATGGTTCTTTATTCTAGTGGAAACAATTGATTTGTTCAGGTTTTATAGGTTTATAGAACATGATAGAGAGATAACAAAAAAAGAGTCTCCATTAGTGTTGGGCAGAGGTACAGTTTGCTGGCGGAAACGGAAGAACGGAATCGTTTTCGGCAGAAATATGAGATAGGGAAAACGGAATATCCAAAAAGAGCGAGAGACAGAACTTCCCCTAACCCTGACCTTTATCAATCAAAAATAGTCCTAATAGAAAATGGTCACGATCTAGAAGAGATAGTTTTGTGAGTGTGACTGAAAACCACAGTATGAGAAGATTCAAACTACTTACAAGAAACAACTATTGAACAATGACAACATCATCACATCTTAAGAAGAAGAGGACATTTTAAACAAAAACAATTTCGGTTCTTCGAATTTACAGTGAGGTGGAATACAAAGCGGGAGAATCGAACCAGTTGATCAAACAATAGTTACTGATTAGTGGAAGAGGTGACCATCAGTTGCGCAGAGAAAGTGAAAGGAATAAAAGAAAAAGGCTAAAGTTCTAAAGTTCGTTTGGCCGAAGAAGAGGCTAATGTGGCAAATTAGATGAGAGCGTTCTTTCTGAGAGTGGCAAAAAGGAGAGGGACAGAAAAAAGGTGTTTGGAAGTTGTAACGAGTCGAGAGACTCTAGAGAAAACAAGGGGACATGTCGAACCTTTCTTCGTTCAACCACGAAATCTCAAAAATAACTAGTTTCCTTTCATGTGTCTGTACGCAGTAGAATATATTCTACAGCGTAAGGAAGAGAGAAAAAAGAAGCAGAAGCTTTGTGACAGCCAGAGGGAATCGTCTGCTGGTATAAAAGTAAAAAATTATGAACGAAATGTTGTTGATTTGGATTCAAAGACAAAATAGGCAAGATTCATTTGAAATTCGAATTTTGGAATTAATGGAAAGCTAAATCTAAAAAAAGATAGTGGGTTGAAAGATTTTTGCCCTTTCCCTGCCAGAAAATCTGAAAAAAGTGTTTCCCAGGAGGGTCCTTTTGTTCCAAGAGAACGCAGAGAAAAAAAGCAAAAAGAGAAAAAAAACTGAACAAGTGAACAAGTGAAATGTATCTTTTTTCATCTATGTTTTGTCTCTCCACGTATTTAGTCCAAAAAAAGATGAAGAGATAGAAACGAGAGGGAAATTCGGGAATCCATCGTTTTCCCTTCTTTCCGGTTCAAATTTGGCAGGGGAAAAAAGAAAAAAAGATTGGCAACTCACATCAGATCTTCCTCAGCGTCGTGGAACTCTTCCTCTTGATCACTATAGGCAGAAACTGGAGCTCCAGATGCACATTTGGTGGCCGCACGTTCCAAGGAGGAGTGTTGTTTTGCAAGGGCTTCCAGTTGCTCCTGGAAAGGAAAATATAACTCTGCGAATACTGAAAAGACAGGATGGCAAAGTCAATATCTCCCATGGCGACAAGCGAAAGAAACAAAAACAGAAGCACTTTGGTTGTTTTGGACAGGAGAAGCACTTAGGGTCACCTCACCTGCAGCCACGCCTTCTCCTTCTGCTCAACTGCCACGATCTTATTAAGACGCTTTGCGGATTGCTCGGAGAGTTCCACAAACTCCTCGGCAGCTTGCAGAACTGCTGCGGTTGTCATCTGAAATTGAGATGGAGCTGAGAAATGAGGTTCTCCGTTATCAAAAGTGTGTTGGTAGGTTTATTGGTTTGCAGTGAAATATGCTCAACTTTCAGAGCTTGAAAATAGATTCCAGTTACCTAAATTTCAGAAAACTTGTGGATCCCTTTAGATACTCGTTTCTACAAATGACAACTTTTTTTCAAAATTTCATTTGAGCCAGTTAGGTCGTTTTGAAGAAAAAAGTCTGATAGCACTGAAATTATCGTATATTTGATGTTTAGGGCATAACTGTCTTGAAAGCGATTTTCATAAAACGTTGTCGACTACAAAAATGAACATCTGGAGTTGCTAAAGACATTCGCAAATTTTCAGAGAAATCGGGTGATGGGAAAGTACTTTTTCAGTTGCTCAAAGTTGACCATTTTTAGCGGGTACTCTACCTTCAACAAATCAGCTCTCTCTGCCAACGAATTCTTATCCGTTTCCACTGTTCCATTCAGAGCACGCACCAGTTCATCTCCTTGCTTGTCTGCAATAGATTCTAATCTTTAATGGAGCATTCTGATAATGAGAAACTTACTCATCATATTGGCAGCTGTTCTCAAATCGCACAACTTTCCAGACATTTCTCGATTCGAAAGGATCAGAGCCTCCGATCGAGTCGATTCATTCTGAGCCATTTGAGCATCGTCATCCTCTTCTATAACTTTTGAGAAATTTTTTTTCGCTTTCTCTGCCCGATTCCTTACCACTTTCCGCTTTTGTGATAGCCTTATGTCTCATATATTCTAGCGAGTTTACCCACTGTTGACGGTCCATCTCATTCTGTGGTTTCACGTGGAACGTTTGAGACTGTCCAGAAATTACGATACATGAGGTTGTCTGAAAGTTAGAAGAATATATCAATCAACTTGAATAATTTAGACAAACCTTATCAGTATGAACACGCGCTTCCTGCAAGTTGATACTTCCACGACATGTATGCCCGACTTCACTGGGGTTTCTAAAAAAAAATTGAATGGTTTAATTTTTCGGAAGTTGTGAAAAAGGCAGTTCTGTTGGGAATCATTATCACCTCTCCTCTTCCCCAGCATACACATATCTCCGCATGGACTCTCCACAAGCAGATTCATAAACACTCTCATTATCACTGTTCTCTTCTCCAGAAGTCTTTCTTCTGGCACGTCTTCCGACCGGAAAGGCACACCAAGTGATTTGTTTCCGAGCCTGTCGCAGACGTCCTCGTAACGTTCCCATGATCCTCCGATGTATTTTTTTACTCTTGCAAGGATTCGAGGTCACAGAGCAGTACGTAGAGGTAGAAGTATGGGCAGAAGACGACGATAGAGACGTTGAAGGTAAGTTAGTGGAAGAATAGGAGGAAGAGGAAAGAGAACAAGAAGTGAGGTCTATGAGTGACGACTGTCGAGGATCGTTATCGTTTCTTCTTCCACTCCCTATCTCCTTCTTCTTTTCACCCTCCGCTCGATGTCGATTCTCTCGTTTTTGTCTGCTATCAATTATCGTTTTCCTCGTCTTTTCCTCGTTTCCTAATAATATGATGTCGGTCTCCTTAGCAGCAGCTTTTTCCATCTCTTCTAACATAACACAATGATTCGGGACCATCTTTTGGGCATTTCTGAATAGAGCGAATTCAGGGTGTGTCTATTTGAGAGGAAGAGAATTCGGAACGATCGGAAAACCGACGGCGCAAGGTATAGAGAGAAAAAGGGAGGATAGATCGAGATCTGAATCTAACTTTGGAAATCTCAAGAATTCGATAATGAAGGGATCCAGATCTAGGATATTGTATTATAGAATGTAGTTCAAGATCGTGGATTTGCATGAAAAAAGAATGTTTTTCATCAGCATAAGCATTGATGTGTGTTTACAAAAATATGAATTCATGATTCAGAATGTTTATGTTGATGTCTGATGTTTTCAATTTTGAAAGCGGTTATCAAAAAGAAGAGAAGGTTTTCCTGAAACTACAGTATCAATTTTCAAAAATCGCACTTCAAAAACCAAGGTAGCAACCATAAAAAGTGAACTTTGTCATTTTCAAAACGGGAAAAAAAGTTCTTATCATTCTTTCCCCTGCTAATCAATCAGCGCTACACTTTCTTCGTCAAAAAACGACCAGTTTTTTTTGATAGATGACGTTGAAAACACACTTTATCAGCGCAGACTTCTTCAACTGGAAAATTCCAAAACATAACTGTCAATCTTTCCTTTTCCACCTAACAATCACTGAAATCGGAAGTGAACTAGTTCCACTAAGAACCTTAACACAAATCAATAAATGCAGTTTCCCATCAAAAGTCAAACAGACAAAAAAACGAGTGGTGAGGGGTGCGAGGAGGAAAATACACAGGCATACAAAAACGAGAAACTCAAATAAAAATATCATGCACAGGGACAACCACAAAGTACAAAAGAGAGAAAGTCACGAAGTTGAAACAGGTTTAGGATCGGAATGGGTTCTCGAAGTTACAGTTTCGGAATGTTACAGTGAAGGAAAAATGGAAACAAAGGAAACGAGGAAGGAATCGTAAAACTGTGGAGATAAAATTGACAGTTTTACTTTTTTTTGGCAAGTTCCAACAAGACAGGACGATGTTTCATGATTAATTGTGGGACTGTGAGGTTTGAAAATTTTGATACGGTATGATATTCGAAATTGGAAAAAGACGCGAAAATTGGTGGGTGTATTGAGAAAATATAGATCTTCACTTTTGTAGAATGAGAACTTCGATTGGACCTCCGATCTTTAAGGCGACCAAGAGAGCAATCTTCAAAAAAAATTGTCTACTACAAAAATGGAGGTTTAACGTTCACCTTCACCAATTTTCACCACTTTTTTCACCAATTTTCACGTTCACTAATTTTCAAAGGATTCAGAGAAATTGTTTAATTCTCAGTAACGAAACGTTGCTCTGCATTCTGAAACGATGCACAACAGGCTCTAACATGAACCATTTACCCATTAAGACCAAAATTCAACTGACACGTTTTCTCGAAAAGAAGTTCGTCTTGAACTGTGTCGACCTACAGACTACGGGTTGAAACGAACCGAGCTGGCGATAAAAAAGCAAAGAAAAGAAATGTGAAAAAATGCCAAACACCAGAAATGAGTCATGGCAAACAACTTGGAAGAAGAATCGTTCAATTGATGGAAGTTTCGAAGAAACGTATTCAAAGTGATATCAATATTCTGATCACAATGATTATCAGTTTGTGTCACATTTTCTATGACTGACAATCCGGGAGCAGAGGATTCTGGTCTTTTGATTAAGACTCCCAACAGAACTCGATTTTGAAAAAGAAAAGAACAAACCGATAATAGCTGAGTGTGGCATTCGAATCGAGTACAAACCATCTCTGTCGATATCCTTTCAAATAGTTCGTCCATTTGTTCAACCATCCTGCCTTTTCTACTGATCTGAAAACAGCTTAGGTAGTGTTTGGGATCCGTTGTGAGGTCACCTAGCGCTTAAAAAAGGATGAAAGGACATTTTCATCAAAGTCGAGAAATCGAAAAATTTAGTATTAAAAGTATTCACTTGACTTTAGAACCCACTGCTTTTCACGCTAGAAATATGTTTACTAAAAGAAAACTCACGCTAAATGTTCAAAGTTGTTGATGGAATTTAGTGATGATGCTCGTCCTCTCTGTGATTTTCCAGACGAAGCAGTTGACATTTTATTATTGCTCTTCTTTCTATTATTACTAGACTTCAGAGAATCCGCCTGAAGACGTCTAGGACGTCCTCTCCGTTTTCGGAGAAAGTCTGAAATCACGGGCATCGAAAAATAGTATAATGAAATTGTTGGAGAGAGGAAAAGAGTGTGGGGGAAGATAAGAGAAGATGGAAGAATATTGATAAGAATAGAGTAGAATAGAGGGAAATATTTTGAACCATGAAGATCTTAAAACGTTCAGGAACGAAAATCAGAAATAAATAAAAACTGTTCAGCTTCGAAACTATACAACTCGATCAAAATTGTTCTGAGTCACTTTTCAATATTTCTGATGACACACCCGTGGTTTCAACCAAAAGCTTCAGTTTGAAACTGACCACACTAAAATATGCACAGTGTCTGTCATTTTTTTTTGTCATAGAGCAAAAAAAGAGCAGCACTAAAATATGCACCTACTTTCAGATGTATGATAGACTTAAAAAAATTATGTGTTGTTTTGAAATCATTCTTCACTCTCTTTCGCCCGATAAAGGAGGAGGAGGGATTTCGTTGTATTTTTTTCTAGTCAACAATCAATTATATAAGACTGTATACCACATGGGTCAGTATTCAGAGATTACCACAGCTGGTGGTCAAAACAGACATGTGACTAATGCAAAATTCGCAGTCTTGCAAACATTTTTGTCGAAAGACTATGGAACACTCGAAAACATCGTTAAGTTTGAGAGCCTGGCCTTGGGTGTCACAACTCGACCACCGCGATATCTTACTACGAAAATTAAGTGTGCAGTGGCACCGTACTTCAATGGAACATTTTGCATTTTCAATCTATTTTCAGCGATTTTTGCATTGATAAGATAAAAAAAAAAAGCGTAGCTACTATAAGGAGTTGTCACTAGATGGTCGTGGTGAGATATCGATGTTTCTATTCGTGCTTCAAAAATTGAGCTTTGATGAGTGAGCGGTATAAATGTTGGGTTGTAGGAGTGAACTCATTTCCTCCATGAAAACAAATGAAACCGGAGAAGCTCAAAAAACGTTTTGTGAAGAGATAGAGAGAGAGAGGGAAAGCAGTAGAATAAGAGATATAGGACAAAGGACAAGTAGAATACTTTACGAATATAACTTGCATCGAATCTTTCGTATTCTCACATTCCCTCACTTTTTATATTCAATCCGGCGCGCAGGAAATGTGTATTCTCTGCGAAAGGTTGAAGAGATAGGTTTATGCGAATGGGTTCTTGAAGCAGATTTTTGGTGTTCTCGTTGGCAAAGTTGGAGTTCAAAATGTACGAAAAAAAGACGTTTCGGGCTCAGGTGGTGGGAAAGAAGGAAAAAGAGAAACGATGAAGAAGAAAGAAAGGTCGGTATGACGACAGGACGGAGGAGAGAAGACAAATAAACATGTCCAAGAGTGCCCCACCCCGAAGAGAGACACCGCCTTTCATTTTGTGCTCACTTCGAGCATCATGGTTCCTGATGTCATATATACTAGAATTACAATTCTAGTGATTACGGATTCTATATATTTCCATATTTAGGATTACAATCCGGAAATTTCACTTTCAGGAACAACACTGTAGAACCGAAATTTCCAAAAACTTCAAAACGAACCCAAGATCTTCGAAAAATTATTGAGAAAGTTTAGCGCGAAAACCAGTTGGAGGTCGTTGACAGGCAAACTACTGATTTGAGAGCAAATAGAAACTCGAGATTCTAAATTTATCTGTTTGCATTCGAGGGGTAATTTAAATGGGAAGAGAACACAAAAGAACTGGGTTACTGTATCAGAAGCTTAGCAGTTCGAGAAATGGAATCCTAAATAGTTTGGGTGTTTTGGGGATCACGACTGGTAGATCGAAAAAATTGAGTTTTCCATTTTGAGTTTTTTCGATTTTGAACTTTATTTGGTGATCTACCATACGCGCAAACAAAAGTTGGACTAGAAGATTGAGGTGGAGCGCGTCTTCAACAGGTGTGGAACACTAATAATTCACTTATTCCCTTTTTTTAGTAGATCATCATCCGGACGTCCTTTTTTAAGGCGTTTTTTATTCTCCCTCCTTCCCTCTTCTTCTCTGCGGTCTCTCGCTCTCGACCCCTCTCTCTTAGTCGGGATTCGCCTATTGATTTTCGCTAGTGTTTATTTATATTCAGAAAGCTCTAACTAACCAATAAACTAACAAAGTATGAGCGATCAAAGCGACGAACGTAAGGTTTCATGCTTCTTTATTTTTTTACTGGAACTTTTCAGCACCAACTTTGCAACGTGAGAGATATGCAGATGCAGAAAAAGACTACAGAATGATCACTCATATGCCAAACAGTGAGTTTGACTTTTCAAAGTTGTTCATCTCTACAAAAAAAACGTCACAGAATTACACGAAATTCGAATGGAGAAAATCCGAGAGTGCTTGACTGAAGCTAGAAGAACCAACTGGATATATATTGGAAACGCGTTTCGAGAAAAACCTCCGACACCTTCCAAGCCGTAGCTTGTGGTCAAAACAAGTATATATCAATGATTCGTGCAATATCTGTAATTCTTGTCATACAATTCCATTTCATGATCAAATCATTCCGATTCACAAAAATAAATTCATTTTGCCAAATCATTCAAAATTAAACGGATTCACCAACTAGCAGATCAGTGAGAAAATATGTATCTGAAAATATGAAGAAGCATTTATCGCTTCTTGTCCCCAAGATCGTCGATGAGTTCATCAGTCACCTGAGACCATTTTTCTGGAATCAGGTCTAACAGGTCGTCCTTAACATCTCCTTGGATTACAATCTCGTCGGCACCGGTAACTGACGAACCGCATGCGAACTTTTGCGCGAACAGCTTGGATGCAACTTTCAGGTCGATATCTTGAAAAAGTTTTTAGATGCTGAATGCTTCCCAAAACAACAATTACCAAAAGTCGCGAGTCCCTTGATGACTGTCACACTCTTCTTGCCACGTGGCTCTCTCTGGAGAGTCACCTTCTGCACGCCACCCTTCTTCTTCCCCGCTGAAGCAGCAGCAGCGGCTGGAGTTTTCGATCCTTTTCCACCTCTCTTCTGCTTCTTCTTCTCATCACTTTCAGCTGGCTCACCGGAAATCTCGAGACCTTCCAAAAGTTCTGGAGCATTTTGAGTTGCCCATGCACGACAAAGATCAGTTTGTCCCGAGTAGTCACAGTACTCAATTGGCATTGAGCATTCTGGACATAAAGCATTGTTTCGGGAAACGATGGAGAAAACACTCACGTCCACAGTAAAAGACCTTCAATGGATACGAGACACCTTCGATTGGCCCTGGGGCAAGAGACTGAATCACTGCGGTTTCTCCTTCTTCGGAAGTCATTCTGTTCAATGAAAAAAAAATGGATTACTCGTTTTATAGTTCTTTTCCAAATATTTGATCCGATAGTGAAACGGATATGTTATTTAGTAAAAAAAACTTCAGAATATACATGAACCCATCTATTTGAAAAACCACCCAAAAATCAAAGAGTATCACAACCAGATAAGGGGAGAAAAATGCGAACCATCAAGTGAAACTTAAAACCAGGAATCGACTAGTAAAAGTAATTGGCAATAATAACAGGGAAACCGTGCAGAATATTAACATTTTGTGAACCAAGAAAGAAAATACAGCAAGAATCATCACAGATGGAGCAACTTGGAATTAAGTTCAGAGCGTTTGGAATCAATTAAAGCCTAAAAATTAAAGTCTTGACAATAAAAAACGAATTGAAAAGGAATATTATTCAGCTTTCGCAGGATCGACGAAGTTCCACTTCTGATGCGGATCGTTTTCATCGCACTCCACCACAATAGCATCATCCCCTGCTTTCAGATTAGCCGTTGAGAGACACTTGCCACTTTTCAAGTTCCTTAGCATTTGCTTCTGAAATGATAATTTGAAAATATCGTTCATTTCACTACTTCAGCTACCTCGTAGGCCCATCTTTCATTAAACTGTGCCCTCTTTGAGCACGTCTTCATTCGTACGTTCCCATTTTCCTCCGAAGCACACGTATTCTCTCGACGAAGATATCCTTCTCTTGACAATGACATCAACTGAGGAGAGCTACCTTTTCCCTGACAATGGAAAACTCCAAGCAGTTGAGACATTTTTTCATCCCTCTGAAGAGTGTCGGTGCACATACGAGTTCCACTCACAACTGTGTGAAGCTAAAATATCGAGTCTGTGATAATGACAACATCCGAATCAACTAACAGCTCCATACGCTTGAACATCTTCATCCATGATGAACTTTCCCTTCGCAATATTGTCGAGAAACCATTTGAAAGATTTACAGTTGAGTCTTTTACGAAGTTCATGTCTGGAAGTCAAATCTCCAACGTCTTTAGTTCTCAAATCTTCACGATGCATGTAATAGAGACGCTTATAGTCGTCCATCCAAACTTCTGCTAAACGCTTTGAATTTGTTCCATGCACATCCTTGTTGTTATTTCGTCCTGTAAAGATACATCTCAAACAAACTGAAATTCAAAATGTTTTAACAATTACCTGTCATATTGTAAGGATGCCCAGCTCTGAAAATGTGTCCAACATGAGAGCATGGAATGAATTCAATGGATCCACCGCACATCCAAGACTGAAATTCAACGTTCAATCATAATTTTTACTGTTAAGTCTGACTTACTCTAAATGAAATCTCCAGATTCTCCCCACCCCAAATATCCATTTCTTCGTCATATCCTCCAACTTCGAAAAAGTACTCTCGATTTGCGGCTAACAAGCCTCCAGCCATTGTTGGTGATCTGATGTAATCCGTTGGTTTTGTACGCCGTTTTTGTTCTTCATCTGATAATCCTTCCCATGTGAAATGGAGGGCCCACGAGAATCCACCAACTGATAATGACCAATCTCCGTGGTAAGCCAATGTAGAATCAGAAATCGAATCGATCATCGGACAAACAATAGCAGTTCTCTCGTCACTTATTCTTTGTACAATCGGTTCCAACCATCCATGGTTCGCTTCACAATGAGAATCCAAGAACACAATTATGTCTCCGACAGCTTCACGAGCTCCCGCCAACTTTGCACGGATCAACCCATGACGAACATGTTTTCGGATGAGCCTGACCTTTCCACCGAACCGTTTTATGTGTTCATCAAGAGGTTCTTGCAGCTCTTCTAAAAGAACTCTTTGAAATTCCGTTGGTTGAAGAAACTCTTACGTCTTTTACTGTTGTCGTCCAGTAGGATAATTTCTTTTAAAAGTTCTGGGGGACTTCGATTAATGACAGAATGAACGGTTCTCAATAAAGGTGTCCATGCTTCATCAGTGAAGATAATAATGACCGACGTCTTGGGAAGAGATGCATAGTCGTACTTTATATCTTTGCAAGCCTGTATTCTCGGATCGGGTACATCTCGATCAAGTGAGATCTTATCAGAAGCATGAACATTCATGAACCACTTCTTCATGTCAGCTTGTCCAAACTCCGCTTCCTTTCCAGTCAAAACCACCGGCTTTCCTTTCTCTCCTGGACCGTCACGTGGCTTGGAGTAGTCGGGAATCTGATGTAGCTCTCCATTCCAAGCCTCCGGTAATCGTACGAGTTCTTCCGCGTACTTTTCTGAAAACTGGGAACATTCCGTGCACCGATTCTCGAAACAGGTGCTGGAGCAGCAGTTACGTTCATTTATGGCGGAAAATTATCCTAAAATCTCACCTATATCCGGAAACTGGAATTTCGTTCGTCGCCGATCGTTTCGGTGATAATAAACGATGCAGAAGAAGGCGACAGTGAGAAAGGCGGCGATGGCAAACGAGCCCTTCTTGCGAGGAATAATATACCGAAGCATTCTGTAAATGTTTCGAATAATTAACGGTTTATTATTACTGAAAAGTGAATGGAAACCCATAAAACAAAATAAAAGCTGAAAAACGTGGCAAGAATTCTAAATGGACGAGTTTTAAAAGTGGGCGCGGCCACGACCTCGAAACGGAAAATTGGCGGAAGTTCAATTTTTAACACTATACTTGAGAAGAACTTTCCTTTCAAAAAGTGAGGAAAAACAACATTAAATGAAAGATATTTATTTCATGATTAAGGGGTAATACAACAAATTACGAGTAAATCGGTTGTGTGGTCTCGATTGTCTTTCTGCAAATGTGGCACAGTTTGTTCAGTTTATCCGCACAGTCCACGCAAGCAGTGTGACCACAGTTGAAAACAATCTGAAGATTAACATGTAATTTGAAAAAAAAGGAAGCTTACAGCAATCTTAGAATCCATACAAATAGCACAACTAGTCTCTAACTCCAACTGCTCCAGCTTCTTTTTCAGCAAATTCAATTCCTTCTGTTTCTCTCGTTCAACTTCAATCTTCGCTTCACGAGCTGCATCCTCTGCGATCTTCTTGCACAATTCAGCAGACATTTTCGGATTTTGTCGATTGAATTCCGAGGGATCATTGGAGCGAGAACCGATTTGAATTTGGACTCCTTCTGAAAGTGGGAGCGGAAGTTCACAAGATGTTCGTGGCAAATACCTTGATCCTGAGCACTGGCTATAAACTGATAACAAACTGGACATCTTCTGATTGCAATCTTCTCCGCGCAGTCAACACATGCAACACGATGTCCACACGGATTCAACTTGACAGTTGCCACTGAATCAAGACACGAAAATGCGCACATCGTCACTTCCGCAGCGTCAAATTTATCCTGGGCCAGTGATAACATGGGCATGACGGTCCTGAAAAAAGTTTGAATAGAATCCGGTTTTGCATACAGTATACTCTACCTCTGTTTAGTCTGTGCAAGGTGGACAAGAATTGAACGAAGAGTAGAGTCCTCACAAAAATCAATGACTCCCTTTTGCTTCCGATCTCTGAATTTGAATCAAGTGAGATCAGGAAAAAGAGAAAAAAAAACCAACTTGATATTCAAATCAGCGCCATTAGAAACCATGAAACAGATTGTGGCAAGTTGCCATTTCGGACGAAGTCGACTTGCCATCTCGTCAAGGTTCAAATTGGTACGAACGAGTTGAGCACAAACTGGAACCAGTGTAGCTGGGAACTCGTCGTTTTGTTTCACGATTTCACTGAATAAGAGTACTTCTGATCAAAATCTAAAGACTGAACTAACCGAACAAGTTGAAATAGTGGAGTCTGTCCACTCGAGTCAAGAACGTTCGGCGGGGCTCCAGCTCTGACGAGAGCTTGAATAGTTGCTAGACGTCCACAATCTTTGTCAGCTTCTCCTGTCCATTTCTCAAGTGCATAATGAAGAACTCCACGTCCGAACTTGTCACGGCGGTGCACTTCAAGACCCAGCTAAAATTTGAAAAATCAAAAGTTGAAGAAGATGATCTAGAAACCTACCGAGATCAACTTGTTGACCACATTCACATGACCACATCCAGCTGCATAATGTAATGCGTTCATTCCATTTTTCGTGGTGGTATTCCGGTAAGCAGAACGAAGAAGAAGAAGTTGCTCTACCGTGCTGTCAAAATTTAGATGAAATAAATGGAAAGAACGTGAATGTAGGTACCTAACATGTCCTCCAGAAATAGAGATTTGCAGTGGTGTCATATTTGAGTTGTTCATCTGATGGATATTCGCACGAGTGTTTGTCAGAATACGACTGATGGCTGCTTTCTGGAATAGATAACTTGTTCGTAAAAGCAAAATCTATCTGAAAACCTTATTTCCAGACTCAGGGAGCTTGCAAACTTCATGAAGGGGAGTGTCTCCATTTTTATTGGCAGCACATGGGAGACACGCAGTCGATCCCAGAAGACGATCAATGCAAGCTGCATGAGCATGACGAGCTGCCAAATGGAGTGGGGTATCACCATTTGAAGATGTAGAGTTGACTTCTTTTGGGAGAAGAAGTAAGACACCTTCCAGCATTTTATCCAGTCCTCTGGAAGCATAGATCATGAATGTACACACCGGGAAACTTGCAAGTGTTTCACTTCTCACTTTGGCAGAATTTATTTCGGTTCGTATCAAGATTTTTGAAAAGCTGTCAACCATTGAAATGTTATTCATAAAGAGAACTATATTTCATCAGTTGGCTTCTTTCTCAGATTCTCAATGTCAACGGAGTTAAATTCCCTTGAAGTGAGGCGAAGAGGTGTGGCGTCCATGCCCAAACGCAAACCTTTCTGCTGCCGCGTGGACAATCGTTTTCTCATTTTCATCTCTTGCTGACTTGTCAGCTCCCAACGAAATCAACATCACAACCACATTCCACAAGTCGTCAGCAACCGCACGGAAAATTGGAAGTTCTCCATCAAAAACACTTCGGACTTGTTGAGGATTTGCTCGAATGGACTCCACTAATTTCGCATAGCTACCAGAATCTTCTGTCCAGCTTGTGATAATGTTCATCAAATTTTCAGTAGTGTATCCGTGGATGGTGTGCTGGAACGATGTGATCGCTTCTAGTTGCTATTTCATTCCAACCAACCTTATAAGTGTGAATACTGTGTTCATTTCTATCTCTTGTAATCATTGACAATCTTGGTCCAGAATAAACAGGACATAAGAACAAATCTCTCCGTCCATCAGTCCATCCTGGATTCACATCAATCGTCACTTGAATATCTCTCATCATCGTCGGATTTTCTGAACTTTTCAGCGAGACCGACCATTTTGGAACTCCCTCGAAGTGGACAATTTCATTGGCTGCAATCACTCCAATTGCAGTTTTTATCACATCTCCACGTGTGATCGCAACCACGTCTCCTTTCGAGTGTTCAACTGTTCTAGGGTATTCCAGAGCTTCCAGAGGCCATTCCGTCAGGGTTTGAAGCTGGAAATCCGGGGTCAAAAACTAATCTGATTATGAGACACTCACTAGGTCAGTACTTGGTGGTAATGTGTAGAATATACGGATCTGAGCAGTTCTTCGAACCTCATCTAAACTGTATATGAAGCCAACATGTCCGAGGAGCTGAAACATTGCCAACTGAATTGACAAGACTCAAAATTTTGACCGTCAAGAGATCATGCATTTTCTTTTTAGTACACTCACAGCCATATGCGTCTTTGTCCAGCTGACATTATTGTACAAATTTCTACGTTGCGCGTGATTCGGACCCATTTCCGATATGAGAACTCGATCACCAACACAGAAATCGTTTGTAGTTTGTTCATTTTGAAGAGATATCTCATCGTTCAACTCCATGATTTGAGAAAGTCAAACTAAACGTTTCCATCTTTTTTATTCGAATGAAACTTCCAACTTGGAAGTACTGTAGTTTCATAACCTCCACGTGAAAATTGTCACGAAGATCAATTTGGATTTTTTTTTCTTTAATACACACTTTTCACATACATGTTTTCCTTTTCAATCTCTTTCTTTCAAAGATTCAAGCTTGAGTATTCAGGAGCATGTCTCGAGAGTCTCCTGTTGTCCTTTTTCCTCCTCGAATTGCCTTGTCCGAGAGGAGTCCCACGACGTGGTCGAGAAGCGTTTTCTAGTCCCGCGGCCGAGCCCGCGAATGTTTCGCTTCGAATTGAATTTTCTGCTTGCCTTGTGCTTAATAGTTTTAGACCTAATTTGCTGATCTCAAAACGTTGAATCTTCTTGTTTTAATTGTAAATAAATAATGCAATTATAAGTAAAATATCGAATTTACAGTAAATATCCGACCACTCAATGCAATAAACCAATGAAGATCAAAGAAGTGCGTTTCTTGAGCAACTATCGAAATTTTACTTAAATGTGATGTTTTAGGTTAAAATCAACGGCTTCAGGAGTTATAAGGACAATACACATGTCTCTGGCTTCAGTCCCCGATCGAATGTCGTTGTCGGCAGAAATGGTTCGGGAAAGTCCAACTTTTTCCATGGTTTGTTGAGAAACACTGCCACATATTTTTGATCGAAGACTTTTTCAGCGATTCAATTTGTGCTTGCTGATGAATATGCTCATCTGAAAGAAGAGCAACGTCTTGGAATACTCCACGAGAGTACTGGTCCGAAAGTCGCTCATGCTCGCGTTGAAATTACGTTCGATAACACCGAAAGGCGTTTGATGGCTTTCGATAGTTCTGAAGTCAAAATCGTTCGTCAAGTGGGAAAGAAAAAGGACCAATACTACATCGACAACAAAATGGTGCCACGTGCAGAGGTTTTACCACCTGATTCTTCAATTGAACATGTTTTTCGTTGCAGGTTGTGAATCTCATGGAGTCTGCCGGTTTCTCACGTTCAAATCCGTACTACATCGTTAAGCAAGGAAAAATCAATGAATTGGCAACGTCTGCTGATACCTACAAGCTTAAGTTGTTGAGAGAAGTTGCTGGAACGAAAGTCTACGACGAGAGAAAAGACGAGAGTCTGAAGATTTTAAAAGAGACGAGTGAGTTTTGCAGTTTCGTTTTTGAATAATTGATATCTGTGTTGCAGAGATGAAAACCGAGAAAATCGAAGGGCTTTTGAAATACATCGACGAGCGTCTTCAAACTTTGGAGAACGAGAAGGAAGATTTGAAAGAGTATCAGAAGTTGGATAAAACCAAGAGAAGTATTGAATACACTATGTATGATAATACCAACAAAGAAGCGATAAAGGAGAAGGCCAAGTTGGATGATCAACGACGCGATTACACAAGCAAGGACAATGCAGCAAAAAGTCAATTAGCTGAAATCGCAGCCGAGTTGGCTAAGTGTAAGACCGAGAAAAGAAAGCTGGAAGCTCAAGGGAGAAGTCTGCGAGACGAGAAGGAACATTATCAAGCGATGGACACCAAAATGGTTGAGGCAAAAATGAGGCTCACTTTGGAAATCGATCAATTGAAGGACGAAGATGCAAAGTGACATATCAAGTATCCGGTTTTAACTCAACTCTTTCTTTCAGTGATAATCGAGGTCGTCAAAATGCACAAACTCAATTAGAACAAACCCTAGAGGAAATTAGCAGAAATGAGAAAGAATTGAAAGAGGTCAAGCCGCAGTATGATGTAAGTTTTAATCCGAGTACTCATGTTTATTTTAACACATTGTAGACCCTAGTCAAAGAAGAGTCCCGTCTGAATACCGACATTCGTATCAATGAATCACGCATCAAAGAGATCATGGCTAAGCAAGGTCAACGAAATCAGTACAACTCCGCTGCCGAACGCGACAGAGCTATCAATAACGAAATTCGTCGCATCGATAGACTTATTGCGGACAGAAACGACCAGAAAGAAGTTATCGAAAGAGAAATCAGGGAGGCCGAGAACGAGTCTGAAAGACTGAGCAATGACGTGAAGGTAAAATTAATTATGTTTACATAATCAATAGCTATGGTTTCAGACTATCGATCTCGACATAAAACAGATTGATTTTGATCGAGATAACAACTCTGGGAGAACGAAAGAACTCAAAACTGAATACGAGGTTGCTTTTGCCGCTTTACAGTAAGTTTTTCTTGAGGTTTAATTTTTCTTAACAACTTCTTGTTAGAACTGCTGCTCGCGAAGAAAAAACTATCCGAGAACAGATTAACAGTCTCGAACAGGACGAAAATGCTGCCAAAGATCAATTAAGACGATTGATTCCTCGAGTGAGTTGTTTTTGAAGGGCCTGAAATGCATTGCAACCAATTTCAGCCAGTTTATAACGGAATGAACGGAGTTCAGACGGTCATGGACGAGTTCAAAAGAGAAAATAATAATGGACAACATGATGAAGTTATCAACGGATATCATGGTTTGTCATTTTGTTTTTCTGCCGTCAGAAAAGTGTTCATTCAAACTTCAGGTACACTCATTGACCTGATCGAAGTGGACAACATGTTCATTACCGCCTTCGAAGTCATCGCCACCAATCGTCTTTTCTTCCATGTTGTTGATACCGATAGAATTGCTACGAAGATCTTGAAAAAGTTCAATGAGATGCAACTGCCTGGAGAGGTCAATTTCTTCCCTATGAACCGCGTCACTGCTCCCAGAGAGAAACAGTTCAATCCCAGACAAGTGAGTTGGAATGGTTGATGTCGTCTTATTACCGCATATTACTTTCAGAATGCTCGTGCTCTCCGGGATGTTGTTGATTACGATGCCAAGTACGACAAAATCGTTCGAACAATCACAGCCAATACGGTTATCGTTCGCTCTCTCGACCAAAGCGCTCGTGAAATCCGTGACGAACAATTTGATGTCGTAACTGCTGATGGAGATCAAATGTCGAAAAAGGGAGTGATGACTGGCGGTTTCATTGATAAGAAGCGAAACAAGTTGGAAATTCACAGCAAGAAAACTGCTATCAGAAAGGATATCGACGATCTTCTAGAACAACTGAAGGTGGCGGAAGAGAATGTGAAAGCGAAGACCCGTGAAGCCGAGCAAATTAAAAATCGCTCGGTGCAGAACGAAGCTTACATTAGTGACTTGAATCGGAAACATCGCCAGTTGACTGAAACTAAATCCGCAATCAGCCAATCATACTTCACTGTGAAGAAGAGTCTGGAACCAATGGCCGTTCAGCTTTTGCAACTCGAGAATAGTATCCGCGAGCTTAGAGCTCAGAAACAAGGTCTCGAAGCGGAAGTGGGAGGCGAGTTGTCCAGTCAGTTGTCGGATCAGGATCACGCCAGTCTGAGAGATTCCAGGGTATTTTACAGAATTCCTTCTATTCAGTTATTCTGTAAATGTTTTTCAGAGAGCAGTAGATGAGATGAAGCAACAGCTAGCTGACGTTTCGCGACGTCGTATGGATCTCATGCATCGCAAGAACGACATTGAGAATCGACTGTCGAAAATGCTTTACAAGAAGAAAGAGGACCTTAATGCGGTATCAATTTTTGAGCATTGATACATTCAATCATGTTTTTCAGCGTGTCGATGACATATCTGAAAAGGAGCGCAAACACCGCCTCGATGTCGCAGAAACAGATAGAGGGTCGCTTCTCGATACCATGAAACTCAATCGCGAGCAGCTAGACGCAGCTATCGTTGAGCTCCAAGAGTTCGAATCTAACGAGAAATCCGTTCAACTTCGATACGACAACTTCATGGAGCAACAGAGGGATTTTGAGAAGCAGCAACGCGACGTTCAAGCTGAACTCGACAAAATTTCAGCGAAAGAGGAAGAAGTGAAGATGAAGAGAGAAGACAGTTTGAGAAAGGTACTCGTTACTTGAATGAGGTGCGTTAGGTTAGATCCTTAATTATAGATGCGTCTCCTCGGAGCTCTGCCGACCGACACTTTCTCCAAATGGCAAAATGTGAAACAACGCGACCTGGAGAAGAAATTGATAGAATGTGTGAACAATTTGAAAAAGTACGAGAATGTCAACAAAAAGGCTCTCGATCAATACATGACTGCATCCACCCAGAAGGAAGAGTTGACTAAACGAATGGGCGAACAAAAGAAGAGTGAGGAGGTAGGGAGTGTTCTCTATTGATAAATTTCAAAAAAAAATTTCCAGTCCATCGAAGAGCTGCTGAAAGTACTCGAAACCCGTAAATATGAAGCGATCGATTTGACCTTCAAACAGGTTTCGAAGAACTTTGCAGAAGTTTTCAAACAACTTGTTCCTCAAGGTGAGGTTTATATTATTTTTTTCACTTCATGCAAACTCCTTTTTCAGGTAGTGGTAAAATGTCGCTTCGTACCGACAACCAAGACGACAACCAGGATCCGAATAGACACAAAGTTGAAGCTTACAAGGGAATCACAGTTATGGTTTCGTTCGTATCGGATGATGGAACATCAGAAACTCGTGAGATGACTCAACTCTCGGGAGGACAGAAGTCTCTTGTCGCTCTTGCAATCATTTTCGCTATCCAGGTGGGTCTCGGATTTCTGACATTTATTTCATAACTATTTCATCTCAGAAATGCGACCCTGCTCCATTCTACTTGTTTGACGAAATCGATGCTGCTCTTGATGCTCAACATAGAAAATCGGTTGCAGGCGAGTTGTTTTATTTTCGCGACTTTTCTAAATCGGTTTGTTTTCAGAAATGATTCGATCTCTATCGGACCAAGCCCAATTCATCACTACCACTTTCCGTCCTGAATTGCTTGCCACTGCCGAGCGGTTCTATGGAGTTCGTTTCCGCAACAAAGTCTCTCACATCGATGCTGTCACTCGCGATCAAGCATACGACTTCGTTGAAGACGACACCACTCATGGATAATTGACCTCTTATCCCTAAAATTTCATTCACTCTTGGCCTCTCTTATCCTTCCCACATTCCCGTCAAATACTTCACTCTTACTTCCACAATGGCGCAACATATACCTCTCTATCCACCGAACTTATCTGTACAATGATCTGCTATCGTCACCCTCATCCCAAGAGTTTTTTTTAAACCGATCTCCAAAAGCCCTACATTTTCCTCCACAGCCAATTCATATATTGCAATTCACCCCACTCAAGATTTTACACTGATAAATTGAAAATGGAGACAACTTGTGAACATTTATGATTTAAAAAGTGGGTGAAGCCTGAAAGCAATCAACCGATCGATCGAAGAGTCGGGACATATATGCACATGAGTGAAGGCAGAAAATTTTGGGGGGGGGGGGGGGGGGAAAA
>LR543876.1:68041-78810 GCA_900536305.3 Caenorhabditis sp. 40 LS-2015
CCCCCCCCCCCCCCGATTATGAAAAAAAAATTATATTCGAGAAGCTGAAAAATAATTGCCTCTCAAAACTTCGTCCTCAACCTGATTCTCCATTATTTATTGTTCTTCTCTTTCTTGCTTCTCTCATAAGATCATTAATTTTATGTGTGGCATTTCGCATAAAAACGGAGGAGGACCCTTCAACTCGTTTGTTGTAAGAATCCATAAAATAAACCTTATGTGTTTTTTTTCATCCGCTGCTCTTTCTTGATTTTATTCGTTTTTGGGGAGATAACGTATATTTTAGCTTTCGTGCCCCCATCCATCCCTGCCTATCATATTTACTCTTCAAAAAGTAAACGGTGACAGGTTTGCTCATCATGATGCTGCTGATGGTGACCCGGAAACGTGGAAACGGCGATAAAAATAAACAGATTTAGACGCCTAAAAATCGAGAGGTGAAAAGAGAGAATGGAGGAAATTTCATCTCGATTTGCATGACAACTTCTTCCTATTCGGCACTCATTTCCGTTTTCATCCCACGGCTTTTTTCACATTTTCAGTTTTCCCTGCTTTTAGACAAGCATGTGAATAAGAGATTATCGGATTCCAAATTGTGTCTCTGATACTCCAATTTTTCTAATTGTGAACCCATGCGGAAGAAACTCTTGATTTTTTCTCTCTTCACAATTCGTCATTTCCTTTTTCGGAGGAGACTCTCCTTCGTTTCTGCGAACATCTCAATCATCTTTTCCTTGACGAATGAGTGGCGGCTTCTGAAAAGAGCGCTGGTTGGCGGCACAATCCTTTCGTTCCTCCTCCCATAAATTTTTAGAGATTTTTCAAAATGTTCCACTCAGGAAAATGAAGGGTGGAGTTTTTGCCAATCAGACATTTCTGAGATCACCTCGCCCAGTTGTTTTCCCTGTTTTCACTCGTGGCAGTCTAAATCGGAGATTAAAGGCGGAAGCTTCTTATTCAAGTCATCTCGGTTCCAAACACAGAACTGAAGACGTCAAATTTCAGAAGAAATGTGATGCTCATTTAGGAACGTCTACGATACCAAGGAAGTGCACCACAAGACACACAACACATTTAACATATTGTCTCATTTCTTCTTTTCGCCATATTCTCATCTATCATCTTGTTTGACCGGATTAGACGACTGCTCTCTTCTCTCTCATTTTCGGAGATGTCTATTCTTCCTTCCTTTTTGTCCCGACTTGCAATAATTGTGCCATTCTTTCTTCTTTTTGTTTCCATGTAGCCCGTGTCTCACTTTTTGCAGTGTATAAGAAGTTTATTCAATTTTTTTTTCACAAAAAATTTGGTCCAGATTGACTAGTGAGTTGGTCAACTTCCACAGTTCCTGATTCAAAAACATAATTGAAGGAGGATTTCGGGCAACATTTGTTTGCTTCGAAGTGGAGAATAAAATGTGTAGATTCTGAATATCATAATAAAACGTTCGAAAACTTCTCTAAATACCCCAAAAATCACATAAAAGATTGTTTCGGTCGGTCGGAGAAATTTTCGAACGTTTCTATTATGATATCTGGAATCTACAAACATGAATACACACTTATCAGCAAAACCATTCCGCCCGGAATCCTCCTTGAAGACTTTAACTCAAAAACAAAATTGATGATACTGTAACCCGATATACTCTTTTCGCTGAGCAAAAACTTCAAAGTCCTGGAAAATTTTCAAGACATCCAAAAATGTACGCTCTAATCTGCTCATCTTGATATTCAAATTACTGGTTCGGTGTTCCAATGCATACGATTGTGCTCGTTTCTCTCTCACACACATAGCATCATCGAATCCTTCCCCCAAAAACGAGTAGAGTTGGCCTCAACGGCTCACACACTTTTTGCCGTCGCCCTTTTTTCGTCTTCTTCTTCTTCTCTTTATTTGAAGCAGAAGACGTGAGTCTTTTTCTCCTTTTCAGAGAGTTCCAGAGAAATAAAGTCTCTCTTTCTCCCCGTGTCTCGATCCGTCAACCGCCCATGTCCTTTTCTCTCTGCGTCTTTCTCTAGAGAATCGTGAAGCCATGTATCCCTACTCCCCGGTGGGGGTCCGTGTAGCTTTGCGCCGCAAAAAAAGAAGCTTGCCCCTTTTTCTCCGAGTCTCTCTCTATCTTCTCCCCCTCCTTCTCTCTATACTTATACTCGGCCACCCCCACCCTCAGAAGCTCAGTGAAGGCGAGGAGCTGCTTCTAAATACACAAAAAAACAAAACTTAAAACAGTGTGTGTGTGTGAGAAAGGTTTCTTGTTCTTCTGTCCACATGGCATCTCGTCTGGTTCCGTGATATTCCTTTTTTGATTCCATTCCTACTGTACTCCAACCATGTCATCCAGGAAGAGGTTTGGAGAGTATGCCGACGGAGGTCGACACCACAACAACAACATCAAAATGATGATCTCCTTATTCATTCTCCTGGCACAGCTGGATCCCATATTAGCCACTTCAGTCAGGTACAGTGAAAAGACTAGAAGTAGAACTGAGTGAAACTCTCAAGTAACCAAATGTTTGAATCAATTTGGAAACAAAGCTGATCGATTCTATGCTTCTATTCCAGGAGATCTCTCAACCCATACCACCCAAATTTGGACTCGGAACCATATGGAATCATTCCTCCAACATATCCATATAATCCTCATCCTCTCTCCAACCCGGAATCAACTGTCCTATCATCTCGCCCTATCCTTTGCAACAATCAGACCGAATACGAATGCGTTTGTATGAAACCCTATTCATCACCACATTCCCCTGTTCAACCACATCCGTCTGCTCCTGATTGCAGTGTGTTCATCAAGGTATTTCTCTTTGTTAAATACTTTGGGTTTCTCCTGGCGGCGGGGAAATAGTTGAGCAGAAAACAAGTCTTTGTGATGATGATGATGACGGGAGAGAAAACAATTGTTCCTATTCGTGGTTTCCCTGTCGTGGTGGTCTAGGGGACCTTTAGGTATCATCGAAGTCAGAGAAGACCTCGCTTCTTCCACTCGTTTTCACAAAGAAAACGCGGAATTTCGAGAGAAGACTAATCTCAGGGGACACCCAAAAACTTATCATTTCTTCGGGGTTTCAAAAAAAGAAAAGGGAAATACTGCCGAAAAAGATCGAGGTGCAGAGAAACACAGATTGCCAGAAAACTGAGCCGGCTGATGTCTAGGATTGTGTTTTTCCTCCAGAGATTCGGTGTTTGTAGAGATAGTAAATCACTCGGAAGAGGAATCAAAGACAAGTAGTTTTTATCGGATGTGATGACAGAACATGAAAAAAACCCTCGGGAAGTCTTGATTTGATTCTTTATCAGTCTGATAACTCAGTTTCCCACTATAAAATTGAATCCTAAAAATCATATTCTGATTCATTTCGAGATCTGTTTCTTTTTTTTTTCAGCGGTAGTCTCTTGCGGCTTGCTAATACCGAAGAGCTACCGTAAGAAAGAAGAACTTAATCTTTCTCACGTTCCTAAATGAGACGACTGAAATATTTCGGGAGGACATGAAAAGATCACGAGTTCATGGCACAACCGCCTAATCCGAGAGTTGTCATTTAGTTCTTGGGACTGAATCCTCGAATTTCTCTGTTCTTTGCCCTTTTTGACCACTCTCATTCCTCACTTCATCATTGGAAAGTTTGGTGGGGGCCAAACAAAAAATTCAAAAGGAGACCCTTTCCTCTTTTTGTTGGTGCCATTGAAAACGAAGGAAGAAATAGAAGGCGTCAGCTTCAACGCGACAGGCGTGGTGCAATGTGAAGCTGTGAAAAGATGGAGAAGACCAAAAACGAGTGAGTCTCTCTCTCTCTCTCTCTATTCACACACACACATGCACACACATACACACGAAAAAACGACGATGACAACTTTGCAACGAGCGACGAAGAAAAAAACGGAGCGCATTGACGACTACAACGAATGGCGCGACGAGGGGAAACTGACGATTTGTGAAAAGGAAGAACCGAGCGCCTAGAAAAACAAAAACTCAGATAGAGAAATCGTAAAATGGAATGGCTGAGATTATTTCAGAGAGAGGAACCGGAAAACCCAGAATAAATTGCCACACCAAAAAGATTGATGGCACTCCGTCGTTTCCAGAAACCATTCGTAACCACAGAAATCTAAATTAGGGTCCACTTTCAGATGCGTTACTCAGTTTCCCATTATCCCATACCAAACAAAGAAAAAAGTCTTCGACTAGAGCAACAGATGGTGAGAAACCCGAGTAGACTTTCGTGGATTGGGTTTCATTTTTTTTTTCGGAGTAGGGTCACAAGACAATGTGAAACAGAAGACGGGAACAATAAAAACACTAATTTTCAGACCGATGATCTTCCAGTTGTTGATATGAGAATGCGACAGGTGAATACCGAAGCGAAACTGTACACAGGAGAAAGTTATGAGGTTGGAAGGAAGCGAATGTTGGAAGCACTGAATCTTGAGTTTCAGGAGTACTTCAAGAGACGAATCTCAACGATAGTCTCCCATCACTGCCAGCATAATACAAATAAATGTCCGGGTGTCTCGCTGAGGATGAGTCATGTGAGTCAGGTATTGCACGTTTTCTTTTCTATCCAATGTAGCTATAAACTGATTGAGACCAATTTTGAAAGTTATGAGCTCATAGTCAGCTTTTTTGAAAACGTTCGAACCATACATATTAATGCTAAAATTGGCTGAAAGCTGCACGATCATCGTGATACATACATATATATGTATTTTTTACATCTAACCCTCACGTCACGTATTCGTCTTGGTATTCACCCCATTCGAAATGGAACGCACTTTCCAATCTCCTCGGTTATATTTTCTCTTTCTGATTATACTATGTTTTTCGCATCAAAACTACCCATTTTTTGAAGGAAATGCTCCAAAACTTGAGCGATCAAGAGGCCGAAGACTTAGATCTAGACAAATCGGTGGTGTATGCCGAACGTGATGAATCGGAACCACTTTTCACCAAGGTGCTTTTTTGAATGAAACAATGCGAAGGGTTTCATTAGAGCTTTTGAATTCTCAACTGCTTCACTCCTATTAGAAACCCTGATCTGTCGTAGTGCTTTCTCGGAAAACTGAATATTTCAGGAGAATGTGGTTATTTTGAGAATGGATCACCTTCGAGGAAATCTCACGAGGATTCTCTTCATTCTCACTAAGAACGATAGAAACAATGGAGTTATAAACGTGGATACGATAATTGATCCACTCAGGGTAATTCCAAATCTGGAAGCATATCTAGAAGCATATTTTCAGATTGTATACATCATCGATAGCCAAGTGGCTCCATTGTCTCGAGTTCTTGGCGGAATCAAAATCGACAGTGTTCGACAATCAAAACTGAAAAGAAATTCCGTCGCTTTCGGCTCGCTGAGCTACAGTACACCTGAGCAACGTCGTGACAATCAGAAAGACAATAGCAAGCTCATAATGATTGTCGTATGTGTAGTAACATTCTTCTTGATAACCTACTGTATCGCAATATATCAGTGCATCAGATGGGTACTGAGAAAGAGAAATGCGAAGAGAGAAGCCAAACTAGCCGAACAAAGCCTCGTAGCAGCAGAGGCGAAGAACTATGGTACATGTGAAACGAAATCGAGGAAACCATCAAGAAATGGTCACATGATTCATAAAGAAGAAAGAACTCCACTGACAACTTATGAAGCGATCGATGAAGTGCCAGACGTAAGAACTATTCAGCTCGATATTAAAACCACGTCCATTTTTAGGACCATTCGCAGTCTCTATCTCAGAGACAAATGAGGAATTGGTTCAAATGTGATGCTTCACAACTTCCTCGAGAACCGACTTACCCCACAAGTTTGGTTGATTCCTATCAGAATGCACCAGGTGCTTCAACTACCACACCGAAGCCAACCGATGAGTTCAAAGTCAAGGAAGAATCACCGGTGACACTTGTAGTTTATCGGTTAATTTAGTCATTACATTTTCAGATTCTCACCAAAAGAACGGAAGAAAAAGAGCCAAGGAAGGCAGTATCGCCAATGTTATCTTCACAAGCCACGACAAGTTCAGAGGCCATATTCCCGCCATCGAAAGACTTCTCGGATTATGTCGAGGATCAATACCACAAGAGTAGAGCATCCTCAAACAGTCCAACAGAAGATCTTCCAAAGTCTCCACATGAAGATCCTTGGGACGAAAGGAATGGGAAATATGTTCCACCAGTTGTTCTTCTCCAGTCAGATACACCAGATTTACCCCTAACTATGCAAAATCACATAGGAAAACAGAACCATCATGACGATGAAGCTACAAAAGGTCTTAGGAGTGGTGATAGTCCGGTATTCGCACGACCAAGATCAAGAAGAGGAAGTCGGATAGATGAAGTGGAGGGACAATTGGACTTGCCAGAACTGAAACCTCTTCGGTAAGTAAACGCGGGAGATGGTTTTGAACAAACTGTACATTTCCAGGACCGATGATCCCCTTGCTGAACCTTTAGATGCACCTGTCCCAATCAGTAGCATCAAAGGTTCAGTCGATGAAGAAGATCGGTGGTCTTCAAGTGAAGAAGGAGAAGTTGACGTCTACTACAAAATGAGCGACGATGAAGATGTGACAAGAGAAGAGCTCGATTGGAAAAAGGCAATGGCAAAGGCGGAGCTTGAGAAGGAAGCTGAATCTCAAGGAAGAACGCTTCCAGGATCAGAAAATCATGTGGATATCATCAAAAAACGAACTGAAACTCCACCATCTTCCCCGATTCAGATTCATATTCAAAATCATCTGAATCACAACAACGATTCTGATTCTGAAGGTGAGAATTTTTTAATAATAAACTTCTACTATTTCCTCATAAACTTCTAACCGTGCTCGAGTTTGTTTGCTTTATTCTTAAAAATTCAGAAGAGGACGAACCAATACCAGAAGAGGCGAAAGATGCAGATATCGCAGAAAAAGACGACGATTTCGTGTACGAACGTCTCCGAGAAGAACTATCTCCACAGCCACCAATTGTCGTGGATTTAGACACCACAGATTTAGACTTGGTACCCATAAAGGTAACATCCTTATTTTCATCACTAACTTTCCGATTCGCATGAAAAATTTAACATGTTGCTTATTCTGAGAAATGGGTTTATTGAACTATTCCCTTTTTCAGTCACTACCACCTCCTCCACCCGGAATGTTCCCTGATTCTCCACCAGAATCCGGATCCGGTTCTAATCAAATGCATCACCAAAGGAGTCAAGAAATGAGCGAAGAGGAGGATGACGACGATCTTCGATGACAAATGTCTGAATCTCTTCACCAATTTCTTTGATATATGTATTTTTGTCAGTTCAATTGCTCAACTCATTCTTTCAAATTTCTGCTATTTATTAAAGTTGAAACAAATTTTTAATTCTATTTTTTTCTCATCCGGTGTAGATTAGTAGATCCTGGCCATAGATTTTAGATGTTCCAACTTGCAACTCAAACCAACTTTCTTTCCCCGTGTGCCTCTCAGACTTCTTTGTGACAATTTTTTAAAAATCCTTTTATGAAGATTTTTATCAAATAAAACGTACCGACGAATCCAATACGAGCATCACCAGTCTTGGCGACATCGAAACCTTCTCCTGGTCCACCGCCTCCTCCTTTTGGAGTGATGAGATCACGACGAAGCTTGGCAAGTTTTGCCTGGAAGGAAATAAAGATTTTTTTATGCTTTTCTTTTGAAAGGAATAAAATTCCCGGGAATTTGGTCGGAAAGGCCTTTTCCGACTAATCTGAGTTGACACCTGGTTTGAAAAACCGTAGTCCTTCCTATGAAATCAAACTTATAACTATTTATTTTTCTAATTTTTGAAGATTTTAATATTTTACCAATTTTTCATATGAAAATTTTCATAAACTTCCATATGCTTCCTACTCGAGTAGGAGTATACTCCCACGAAATCTTGATTCCACCGCTTACCTTCAGAATACCCAAGTGAGCGTTTGTGGCCTTGTTCTTCTGAGTTCTGGCCATCTGAAAACAAGATTTTTTACGACTTTTCGATTATATATTCAAGAGTCTTACCTCGGCCTCAATATCCGCAATTTTTTGTAAGACCGACATGTTGGACCAAGTTCTTGAAGTGTAGTGCTTCTGCTCTGCCTGAAATTTAGTAGAAAGACTGTAACAGCTTTCATCAGTGAATCAAGAAGAAATTGGAAGGCAAAGCATCAAAAACAAGTGAAAAACAAGAAAATTAGGAGCCGAATTAGTGAAAACTCCAATTTTTGCAAAATTGTCTTCCGCAAACACTCCGCCTCGAAGGCTGCGTACGTGGCGTCACATCTCACGACACCTGATTTCACACACATTTTTTTCAATTTTCAGTCGCATCTAACCACTAATCATGGATGTTTCGAAGCTTACTGACGCCAAAAAAGTAGATTTGTGTAAAAAGTGAGTTATTTAAAATATAGTCGACATTATATCGATTTTCAGATACTTTCTGATTGGAGCCTGCTTCTTGCCCCTGGTATGGATTGTCAACTCGCTCTGGTTTTTCTCCGACGCCTTCTGTAAACCAAAGAACAATCATCGACGTCAAATCCAAAAATATGTTATTGGAAGTATCATCGGATCGATATTCTGGATTGTAGTCCTTTGTGGATGGGAATTTTTTTTCCAGGTTAGTTTCTGAAAATAAACTGAAAACAATGTCTGAATGTCGATAAAAATGTAGTTTTCGAAGCATCCTCAAGAATTTTTTTGAATTCCATGCTGGTTTTTTAATAAATTTCACAAAAAATCTCAGTTGAGATTTCAGAAAAAGTCGTCCTCATCAAATAAAGTTTCAGCACTACCGCTCTCAAGGACTCGCCTGGGCCGACTATCTGACGTTCGTGTTCCCCACGGGAAGAGTATAGGAGTATTTCCAAAGCATATATCTATTTACAATCACTAATGCTTGACTTATCCAACTTTCACAGGTGTTCATGTCTTCGTGAAACTGCATATTATCTGATCTCACATCAGTGTCATTTTGCCAATGTTTAATAAGATTTCACATTAATTTATTGATCCATTTTTTTCAACAACGAATTTTACATAAATATGTTCAAATTCAATCAAAAGTTCCAAACGAAGACATCACAGTGTAGAGGGGCTAATCCAGAAACTAATGGAAACGGTTGATGGGTTAGAAAAGGTTAATAGGATTAAGTTTAGTTCTTTAGGGAGTCCTCGTCCTCATCATCTTTGGTGCTGATGCTCATTGCAGACAAATTTGATTCATCAATTATCTCTTGATCATAGTCTTTTGGTTGGCATTTTCGAAGATCCACACGAGCAAGATCCATCTGGAAGTTTGCGATTAATATCGTTTATGGATCCAGCTCAAACCTGTTGCTCTGGAACACTCCATGGTTTCCAAGACGGATGATGTTTCTCCTTCCACTCCGGGTACCCCAAACAAGCCTTGTGCAATTTCTTGATCACTTTCGGCGCCACCACCTTGGTAACTCTGTTGACAAGCCACGTCGGCAACTTTCCCTTTGGATCCGAGTGACTGATATAAGTGACTTCACAGCCTTCCTCTTTCTCTTTGATCAGATATCCAGAAAGGAGTACTGTAGCTCTGATGCATCCTTTGGCTGGCGGATAGTCTTCGTGGCAGACAGAATGCGAACAGATGAGACGATCTTTCTCAGTCTCCAACCAGCTTCGTTGCATCACGAAGTCTCGTGGACGAATCGGAGACACCGAGTTCACTGAAAATCGATTAGCTAAAATAGAGTTTCAGTACATATCATACGTGAATAATAGCACACATCATTGTTCGGATTGATGATTCCAATGCTCTCCTGTTTAATCATGTACTTGTCCCATTTGGCTCGATACGCTGGAACAATAAGGTTTCAATTCGAAACCGGAAATTTCGTACCGGAATCATGGAGAACATCATAAGCGACACTAGCTGCGACATCTGGGAAAAGAGCGATTGCTTTGATCATTTGATAGCTGCTGTTCTCGATGTTCTGAGTGCTTATCGTGATGTCCTTCTTCTTGTAGACCTGAAACGGGAGTTATTGATTCTAACAAGGATATTTCTTGGCTCCTTTAGATTATCTCATAATCTGGAGTATGGTAAAATAAAAAAAACAGATTCTGAATCTGAGTTTAAAACCTGCAAAAATGCTGACGTGGTTTGAGATATGACCTACCGTAAAACCAATGATAGTGTTATACCTCCCTCGCCTCACTTTAAGAACTTTTATCTCGGCTCGCGCTGGGAATTTCAGAAAGCGGTGAACTAATAACATGCAGCTCCAGAATCTTATACTTCAGGATCCTGGACTCAGATCATGAGAAAAATTCTACTTTAACCGCCGATGGATCCAGACTCCTGAAAAAATTCGCACCTCAACCCATCCATCATTCTCTTCGCAAAGATTTCGCACTTTCTGATAGTCGGAGTCCTCCCAAACTCTGGCGACGTTGACCCGCATTCTCCTACGGTAGCTGGATAGTGTTCTTCTAACACGCTTCGCACTATTACCTAAAATTCAATGAATACATTTAGAGTTCGGAGCAAAAAGAAAAATGGATAGAGAAAGCGGTAGAGACAATCGGAGGGGTGACACACTCCCTATATCGAAATGGGGGAAAACGTGGGGAAACGTAGAGAGACGGAAGAGAGATGAACCCCCGTATAAGCACAGCTGTGACACATGCGGGGATCTCGAGATGAAAAATCTCCTTTGTTTCGAGAGGAAGAGTTACGGGAAGAATATGGTGTAGATGAGCAAGGGGGGGGGGGGGGGGGGGGGGGGGGGGT
>LR543876.1:78847-174015 GCA_900536305.3 Caenorhabditis sp. 40 LS-2015
GGGGGGGGGGGGGGGGGGGGGGGGGGGGCGGAGCTTATGAAAAATGAGTGTACTGCTTTGGAGAGTGCTCGAATGCAAAGAAAAATGACTTAAACTTTTAAAATGATTGATGAAATTTGGAGCTTCAGCCTTTCAAGCCTTGAAAAGTGAGAACATTTGGAATGGAAAAGAGAAAGTCGAAATGGAAGAAATACGGGAGAGGGCGGATCATAAATTTTTAAGCGTCGAATCGAATGAAAAAAAGCGGAGAATGGTGGGCGGTTCTGCGGAGAAGGATGTGCTTGGTTGAAAGTTTGAAAATTTTGAAAATTCTGAAAAAAAAAGACGAAAAAGAACATGAAGTTGGGCGGGGGTGGAAGTGAAGATGCGTAGTGAAAATGAGCTAAGTTTTGGAGGCGGGAATCTGTAAATGTCGAGAATGAAAATATGGCTTATCAGAGAAAATACGGTAATTGAATTTCCTCCGAGTTTTGAATCATCTGAATCTGCTGACGTCATCATCCCATTCCCAGTCTCTGAGAGTATCTTGAAATGCAGGAAATGACGCCAAAATAGATGTTTAATCAAAAAGAAAAAAACGAGAGAGAAGCATTCGAGGGAACGAAGAATGAAGAAGAAATGCGAAAACATCAGAAATTACGAGGAGGCGAATTCTGGAGCAAAGTCTAATGAGATTGACGAGAGGTGTTTTACATAAACTCTCTTATTCAGTTGGGGGTAGATGAATCAAAGGTCGAATGGGCTGGGGTTTCAAGTAATTCTGTGGACGATCCAGAGACAAGGGTTTTAGAAGTAGAAGAGTTTCGAATCTGGGTGTTCTGAATTGGGTTATTACTATTTGAAAGTGTTTTAGATCTCTTTGAAAAATGAAACATCTTGAGATAAGACAACTTCTGATTGCCAGAAGGAATCACGCCTCCTAGAATCTAAAAGAAGTCTCAAGCCTACGTAATCCCCAATTGGGTAGTCGAGAGAAGGCTTCTGACTCAAATTCTGCACTTCGGAACCTATAATTTCTGTCCTTCCCGAAAGTATAGTGTACTTCTGAAAAATGTTCCGAATTTGGAAGCAAGTGAGAGTGACTGCATTACACCTGGGAATTTGGAGAGCTTGTGCTTTTCGACGTCGACATTCTAGTATAAGTCTAGAATTCTGAGAAAATAGAGAAATGGAGAACGAGAAAATTGACATGATTTTTTTGGAAATCCCGAGTCGAGCTGCCAGCTAAGATTGAGTACTTCTCGACTTCTACCTGAGCCCCCAGATTTCAATAATAACTTCATCCGATTGACTCTATCCAACAACCAAGTGCCAAAACTAAAACTGCATCATAAAAATAAAGACAAACATACATATGCGCATGAGCTCTCCCGCCTCTTCATTAAAGGAATGCCATATGAAAAAGAAGAAAAAAAAAAAGAGAAAGAGAGAAAGAGCAAAAAGTGAGTGTGAATGAACGGAAAACGGCGGAACATACAGAGAAACGAAGCAAAAAGTGAAAGAGGAAAAGGCAAATATATGGAAGGAATGGGAGAGAAAGACTGGGGGAACACGGAAATCATGCCAAAAGGGACAAAAGAAGAAAACGGAAGGGGTTGGATGGGTGGTCAGATCATATATACACATCCAAGTATTCTCAAGTGGTACAGAAGTTTGAATTCTGAAGAGGATTGAGGTATCAGGAGAGTCTACGGATTCTACGAAATGGCATGTAAATCGGAATACATTTTTGGAATGATCAAACGGTCGACAATAACATTGCTATTGACTGGAAAAATTTCCTGTGATCTTTGAGCTCTGATTCCATTTTTCATTGTAATCGATTCAATGGCAAAAAGTATAGCTGAACTTACTATTAGAAACTCATACCAATTCCTGAATTGAAGTAGGCATTCTACCAGAGATTTTCAGATTTCGGACGGCGGTCCGAGATAAATTTCTTTGAAGTTGAGAAGAAGGAAAAAATATGTTGCATCTTTTCAATTATAGTTTGGGATCTCTTTGATTTTATAATTTTTCATAATTATTTTTCATGTTGAATTCTCAGCTTTAAGATCACTAAAATGAAACAACTGCTTTGATTTCAAAGTTTGATATTCCAAAACGTTTTTTTAAAGTCTCCTATGTTTAAAAAAGGAGTCAACGTCACTTCAAGAAGCACCTCTACGAGTTCCTAGAAACCACCAGGAACTTTTCTCTTTCCGTTTTCTGACGGAAGAAATTTGAATACAAGTCTACGAAAAAAAACTAAAATGAAATGGATACATGTCAGATGAGAGAGTCGACGTCGAAAATGGAGAAATTCGAATTAGGAAAACGGATATTGTGTGAGTGTGTTGAGAAATGGAGTGTCTTCTGAATTCCAGATTTCGAATCAATTCGTTTGTATCCATGGATTGAATGAAAAATTGTAGACGTGTTTTTCTAGAATTAAAATGCATAATTCAAAATTGAGTATTCAGGAGTCAAACGAAAACTATTGAGTAGAAGGGGCTCAAAAAGTGAAAAGAACAGGGCCTAATTGAATTTTTAGAGGATGAGGTGAGAGATGAGGAGACGTTAAAAAAGAGAGAAAATGGGAGGAAAAGTTTTCGAGAGAAATGAGGAGTTGGCACACAGGGGGAAAACTTAATTAAAAGTTCAAAAAATAGTTCGATTGAGTTCGAGTGGAAACCAAGCAAACATACAAAAACTCGTTCTTCGAAAAGTAAACTGAAAGTGGAGAAATAGAAAATATCACTTTGGGCCCATTTCCACCCTCATTCATATTTCCATAATCCAATTGTCGATGGGAAAATTTCGAAAAAAGAAAACGGCGGTGACGTTTTTTTTGGGAAAGGAAACAAAAACATAACAATAAAAAGGAAGGGAGACAGAGGAGATTTTTAGGCATTTTTAAGCTTTTTTCAAGATGCGTTGATTTCGAAGTTTTGAGCTCTATCGAATTGTAGAGACTTGAAAAGTGATAACGAGGTAATTTAGTAGGGATCGAAAATTTATAATTTTTGGAGATACAGAGTAGTCATTTTTGAAGCCTCGAAAAATGGTTCCCAGGTTGCCAAATCTTTAAAAATGTCTGAGTGTGTTAAGCAATTCTAGATCTTTATTTTTGTAACTGCCAACTTTTCTCGAAAATCGTCGACAAGTCAGACAAGTTGAACTTAATGATACGAACCCCGAATTTCGGTTCGTGCAAACTTTTTTTTGTATCTCTTCCCTTTATGGCGGCTTATCTGACTTGTCAGCGATTCTCAAGGGAAGTTGTCAACTACAAAATTTGAAAAGAAAACAATTTTCGACTGATTCGCACTGAAAATCACCAAATTTCTATATCTTTGGCCGGTACTGTGCAGTATACTCCTTAAGGTTTTTCTGAATCAAAATATACAAACTTCCCGACAGCTTCAAAAATTCTCCATGTTCAAAAAAAAACCATTCATTTTTCTAGTTTTCTTCAGACAAGTCGAGTTCTTCGAGAACTTCAATTTTTTTCGTTAAAGTTTTATTATCGATGGAGATTTCAGGAGGCATACTCGAAGACCCAACAACTGAATCTTTACAACTCAAAATCAGCGGTTTTCATTTCTCCTACGAGTTCTGACTAAGATCCTGAGAAGTTTGGTCTTCAAAAAACTCGAACCACTCTGACGGGATTAAAAAAACAACTTCACAAATTGGATTCTACTTCACTCCACTGAAAAAATAACATCCAGTTCATTCTGCCCCAGTTAAACAGAACAAATCGAAACACACAGAAAAGACGCGAACAAAAAGCAAACAAAACTAAAAAACGATGATGATGATGATCTGTGTCGAATGTACTCTTGCCACGTGAGTGCAAATGTAGTTTAACTCCAAAAATGAGTTGTTTTGAACGGGCTTATTCCGATCATTTGACATATTTTAGGAAAAAAGAAGAAAAGTTATTTAAAAATTATGGCAATTCCCAACTTTTTGATTGCTTATCAGTCGATGAATGGAGTGACCGAGAAAAAAGTTAAGTATGTGAAACAAGAAAAGCGATAAAGATTGAGGGGAAAGTTGATGATAAATTTTGATTTTTAGGTTCGCAAAAAATGCACTTTTAATGAGGAGCAGAGTGATAATCAATCATTCGATGGAACGAAGGAAGAGAAATTGCATGAAGATGAGGAGATTCAAAATGTTTGGTTAGAAAACAATTTTTCTGAAAAATAAATCACGAATTTTATCCGTTCTACAAAGTTGAAGTGAATGAAACCCAGGAATCAAGAATATATCCGATCAAACTCAAATTCAAGATGTATGCTGATCTGGAATTGATGGGATCGAGAATCTGGAGTTTTACAGATATGGTGGAAATGTTCCTTTTGATCTGTGTGAACCTTTTTGGTTGAACAATGAACTGCATCTTTGAAAAAGATAGAGTTGATTCGCCATGCTAATTATGAGTGGAGTTTAGATTGTGCAGCTATCAGCGGTCTTAAAAAAGGTTTGAAATAAGACCGGAATACAAATTTGATGACCTTGGCTTACTAGTTTTTTTTTAGGAATCCTGCTCAGAGGGTTTTTCCTGGAATCCTGATCTGAGGGTATCCAAGCTTCTTCATGTCGATATTAGTTCAAGAAAAATTCTCGTAACCTCCATCACATCCCAACACCTTCCCGACCCACAAGCGTTTCTCATCATTATCTTTGACTCATTTCCTCTTCTACCTGTCTTTCTTCTTTTTCCCATTTCGTCTAAATGAACAAATTAGTCATGGCTCACTCGTCGCATTCAGTCGGCTTGAGGCAAAAGAGAAAAAGACAAATAATATTAACGATCCGATGATTTTATCACTTTCTGGTGGGGGTGTTCCGCCTGTTGGATGGTCATCTGCCAGAATGAAATAGGTTCTTATCCATAAAAAGAGAGTCAAATTGTATCACATCTTCCCTCTTCTTCTGCCTTCTTCTTCTTCTTCTTCAACCCAAAATCCAATCATATGTATAGCAAAATGTGTTCGTTTATTTCCGTTCCACTCTCGTCCCATTCCACCCTTTCCGCATTTCTCATCATTTCAGAATTCGTAAAAAAACCATAGAAGAACAGCCCGTGTAGTACAGCTATTATTCAAGAATTCATGCATTATTTTTTCGTCGTTTCCGATACAATTTCCGCAGTGAAGACAATGGGAGTTGAGAAGAAGAAGATTCTATCAAAAACAATAAAATTTGTTTTAATTTCCGGTGTGTAATCGGGAGAATGCCAAGGAGTCGACAGAGGAATCGAGATAGTTGGTTCCACATATTCAGTCTGGTTGAATTTTAAAGAAAGTTTTGAGATGTTGGAACAGAATCCACAACAAAATTATTCTAAAAATTCCCGACTATTAGATTCCTTTTGTCTAAACTTTCTGAACGTTCACCTCTCAAAAGCATACATACAAAGTTTAGTGATTTTCTATGAGAAACAGACTAATTTGAAGACTTGGAAAAGTGGTCCTCTAAAATCCAACTTTCTCTGAGAACGGCTAGGGAGTCTTTCAGAGCGATTTCAAAAAGTTTCAACCTTGAAAGCAATTTCGTTGCAGATCCAGAGTGGCTTGTTATCTTCGCACAGTTTTAGAAAAATCGGATCATTGGAAACAATTTTCCAAGGCTTCAAAGTTGACAATTTCGCACTGAACATCAAAAGAACTCTGAATAATTTGAGAGGTACTGTGTATCAGACTCTCGTTAGTTTTCTGACACTTTGTATTCCCGAAAACCTTCCATGTCTGCTCCTAACACTTTCCTTTTCAGCTCTCATGACTCTGCGTCTCTCACTTCCATTGTCTATAATTTAGTTCAGTTTCCAATCGAATTAACACGTCAAACGGAATGTCAAATACATCCATCCCTATATTTGACACATATTCATCCGGATGGAGCATATTCTTTCTCTCATTTTCTGTTAGCTTTTTCTTACTTGAATCTCCTGAGAATTCACGTCTTCCTCTTTTCCATTTTACCCTTCCTTCTACTTGACTTTTTCCCCTCCTTGCCACCCAATTTTCACCCATTTTGAGAATTTGATGCGATTGTCTATCCGGGTGACACTTTGTGGTTTATCCATTTCTTTTCAAACCGGAGTCACAGTATTTTTTCTTAACCGAAAAATTTGGGAAATGTTACTTTTTGAGGATCGGAGTTTGGGAGAAAGTACACACAAACACACAGAAAAGTGCATTCCAGTAACCGGAATGCATGCTCTCCTTCCTCCGACCACTAATTTGGCTTCTTTTGACGACGGACCGCCCGCAAAGTTTACGCACGGAGAGCAAAACCTTCTGTCCTTTTTCACTTTTCTCCTTCTCCGCTGACCACTTCTTTTGCCCCATTATTGAGGAGCCGTTTAGCCAGTGTCCACTCGACTTCTTCCCCCCTTCTCACTATATTAGCTCTATTTTTTCCATCCAGGTTCGAAGTTCCTAGTCAACACTCCGTCATGGTTGACACATTTGCAGCTGACTCCACCACAACCTGTTCCTCGCTTACTTTTTCGTGTTCGTGGTGTTGTGGTTTTCACACCTGTCTAACACAAAGGAGGTCGGTGGTTCGAGCCGGCCCGAGATCAGTCTAATTTTTATCAAAGATGAAAATATCTTCTCTGTTTTTCTCAATTTCTCCGCCTTCACTAGCAACAATTGTTTTGTTTCACGATGGCGGGTATCTGTTGTGACAATCTTTTCACTTTCTTTCAAACCGAACCAAGATTACTCTCTCGCGGCTCCTCCATTGCTTTTTTGTTTTCCTTCCTTCTTGCCCAACAGAAGACAATGTTGCCCATTCTTGAAGAAAATGTTTTCTAACATATTCAAACTGAAAAAAAAACGAAACTGACATGTGTAAATGGGTGTGAAGCGTGTTGTGTATACGTTTTACTATCACATAAAAAGCTTTATTTGCACTCTTACTTTCGTTTTCCCCTTCTTCGTAGCTTTCTCCCCTCACTTTTTTATTCCTTTGTAGGTTTTCAACTGGCAAGTAGAGTTAACGCTGGTCTGCTAGAGATAAGGAATTCGTATGAGTTTCAAAAGTTGTCACACCGGTGGTCTCGTGGTGTAGTGGTTATCACATCTGTCTAACACACAGAAGGTCGGTGGTTCGAGCCCGCCCGAGATCATTCCGTTTTCCCCCTTTTTTGTTGAGGTCCCTGGATTTCGAAGCGTGGAGCTATCAATTATGGATGTAGTCGTAGGAAAGAATGGAATCTTTATCCCTTTCCAATTTTTAGGAAACGGGGAGAGGAGAATGGAAAAGAAGTTAGTCAGTGAGTCTAATCTCATTGCGTTCGATTTCGTTGTGGGGCGGTATAGTGGCTTGTCTTCCGAAATGCAATTTGTCTTTTCTCCTCGTTTTCGTTTCAAAAGTAACCGAACTTTTGGCAGTGAATTGTCGTAGTACATTACTTTTTTCAAAAAACAAAAACTCATTTGAATTTCATTCCGAAAGAGAGCTCCGGTGTCGTTTCGGAATCTCGCGAAGAAAACTGACAATGAGAAAACGAGACGAAACACGAGAATTGTGAAGGAATAATAAGAAAAGAGCTCTTTTGAATGTATTCCTTAAAAAGAACCGTTTGTTTGCTTTTTTGAGACGACCGTTCCCTTTCTGGTCAATAAATAGGCGAGAAATGGAAGGAAAATGTTCTTATTTTTAGGTTTCAAATAGAGTTGTTTTTGTGGTGAAGAAGTTAGGCTTCAAGTATCAAATTGGTGGAGTTTCAAAGCTTGTATATGCTTAAATCCGAAAATAATTTTCCGGCTTCCAATAGGCTTCTGGAAAACTCACAAACTTATATAGTCTAAATGAAAATAGTTTTTTAATTTGATCTGAAAAACTACAGTACTCCCCAAGTATGAAAACTTAATACGCTCTCCGGACCCTATTTACACATTCAGAATACAATCAAACACCACTTAAATAATACGAACTTTCCTCCACTTCCATCCTAATCCTTCCCCAACAACTCTTTGAAAAATATTGCGCAAATAAGACGATAATTATTGTGTCCCCCCTCTTCTCAAATGTTTCGTTTTTCCGCCTGTTCGTATTGACAGATGGTTTCCTTTTGCCCCTTTTAAAGTCCAATGACATCGCCCATAAACTATTTATTATCCGACCCTTCGTCTTCTTCCTCAAACAGACATCGCTTCCTTTTATGACCTTTTCTAGATGACATCTCACGTCTTCTTTTCTAATTTGCGATCACTCCATTCGCAATATTGCAAACATGGAGGTACGGTAGGAAGAGGATTCCGAATTTCGTGTTGAGAGTATGTAGTGCTCACATATAATAGATCAGAGCCGGATTACTTCTGAATCTGAAATTGAGAGACACTTCTGAATCCTTGTTTTGTGACTAGGGCTGAGAATTGATTCACTTTTCATATAATTTAGGCACTCTCGTTGATAAGCTCTGGTTGAAATTTGTAAGCAATAAAGGAGCCGCGAGAGAATTCCCACTCTCACTATGTTTCAGCTCAATTTCTAAATTTCATATTTATTTTTCCAAGTTTTTGATCTTATACCCTGTCCCATACCAACACATTTTCCTAGTTGACACATTTCCGGCAAATTCCACCACAAGCTGTACGCCCTTCACTCCTCTCATTCTCGTCGGTTTCGTGGTGTAGTGGTTATCACATCTGTCTAACACACAGAAGGTCGGTGGTTCGAGCCCGCCCGAGATCAGACTTAATTTTATCAAGGATGAAAATATCTTTTCTATTCGAAAGAATTTCAAAGCTCCCGATGAGTGCTCAAAATATCCTCGCTTTCGTCAATCTGAAATATTGTTTTTGTTTTCCTCGTCAAAACTCGATCTCTACACGATCCACCTTGTTTTTTTTGCTGTTGTTTTGAACAACATCCTCTTTCTCTCCCCCCAAGCATTTTCATTTTCCCCACCCTTGACCACCACCTGCTTCTCCGTGTAAACCCATTAGTACCTACATGTATCTTATTAACCCCTCTCCGTATTGCATATCCTAATCATGTATGTAAAAGTGTATCAATAGAGACACCCCTTCTCTTCTCTCATGAAGTAGACAGGTGTTCGAGCTCTTTCTTCCTCCCAAAATCTTCCACCACTTCAACATTTTTCGATATCACCTCTGCGTCTCGCTTTCTGTCTCTCTGTGTCTCTCGGCTATCACTACACTGATAAATGCTCTCTCAGCCATCTCTTCCACTCATTTCTGACCACTCGAAATTCCGTGCCATTCTGCTCACTCTGGAGCCAGCCACCACTGATTTTGATAACGGAAGAGAGGGGAAAACAACATTTTCTCAGTGGGTTTTTCCACTTCCAAAGCTCATTTAAAAAAGCATAAACGTAGTTCTTCCTTCCCAACCAACCACTGACAATCCACCACTTATCCATCAAGAATTCATAAGAAAAGCACCAAAAGATGTCCTTTTGCTTATTTTTTCGTATGCCTTCCCCCTTCAATTTGTCATCTCTTTCTTCCCTTTTTTCTCATACTTTTTAGTCCCATCACTCATTTTTTCTCTTTTTTTGCCCAGCCGTCTTGGATCTTCAAACCTCCAGTCATCCAAAAATCGGAAATTGAAATAGATTCGAGGCCACGCCCACTTTTCCGGTTAATCTTTAATCCATTTCGCTTTTCGATGCAAATCCGGCAGGGATTAGGCTTCAGACGAATTTGCCTATCTGACAGCTACCTTCGTGAATTCTGAATATTTACTTTGACTATTTTGATTGATTGAATTTTGTTTTGAGTAAAGGTTTCTTCATTTTTGACTACCTGTCCGGTTTCTAACACGATCTTCAACCAAAATGAAGCCGCTTGCCACTTCCACAAATTTTCAGAAAACCGGATCATACTTTTTCAATTGCTCAAGTTGACCAGTTTGCACTGAAAAATACCAAAACAAAACTAGGTATTACCTTTTGGCCAGAATTGGTGTATTTTCCCAAACAGAACAAATATTTCTGATCATAATCACCTCTCTTTTCTACTTACCCATTTTTCCCACACTGTACATCTCCATACCCCCATCATCGGCCCGGTCTCTTTCTTCTTCTATACCTATCACCCAGATGTCAACCCTTCTCTCTTTCCGCTCCCCCGGCGTCTCTCAATGTCCCACACTCTCTCACCTCTCTCCTTATCAGTCAATCCAAACAATGGACAACGTTACGGGTGGCAATTAGTCATGCGAACATCTCCTTCTCCCTTTCAACTTTCGGTACCTTCTTTTTGTTTATTGTGAACTAACCTAGGGGTTCTTATATAGCTCCTGTTTCAGAGCCATATTCTTGAAATTCCGGTTCCATTTTGTTACCTCTCGATTCTAATTACATTTTGACGGTCATCACCCAACCTCATTACAGTGCCATAACCTCATTCCCATTTGCCCCTCTCATAATAACAATATAATAACAATGAAATACGGGCGGGTCCCCCTAATTGGGTTAGTGAGAAGCAACAGACTCCATGCGTTCTCTCATTTCAAAATTGAGCATTTTCTCTCGGAATATTTGTCCACCTTTCAAAACTTTCTCCCCCCGGAGCCGATGTCTACCTTATATCTTTCGTAAATTCATGTTTATTCAATTTCATTTTACAATCGACACCCGAAACAAGAATAAATAGACAAGGAGAGGGGAAAGAGCTTCCGGATTTCGCGGGGATAGTGATGGACAATTAGAGTCAAGTAGAGTTTTGGGAATTTTTTACTTGTTGAAAGATGGGAAATATTGTAATAGAGATGATTTTTGATTGAAAGTTCTACTGTTTGCATGTTTTTTGTTTCGAGCAGGATTTTGTTCCCTTTGCCTGATTTTTTCTCTCATCTGAAACCATTTTTCTATTGTTTTCAGGATTTCCCAGATCATTATTGTTATTATTATTAACTCATCCCTATTTCACCTCTCTTTTGTTCCTCACACTTTCCTCTCTGTATTCATAATAGATCCTCTCTCCCAAACCATGTCATTTTCCGTCCTTCATCTTCTCATCATCATATTCTCACTTTTCCCCGAGAATCCCTTCTCATTGTCCTCCACCCATATTCCTCTCGTCCTACTTTTTTCGATTCGAGAATCAAGAGAACATACCGAAAACTGGTAACTTTAATGTGTGTGTTCGGGTATTGGGAATGGTTAACTTTAACTAGGTCACTTTTTCTAATGTTTCAAAGTTATTGTTCAGTTCTGCGTTCACAAAGTCAACATTGTTATATACGGTTGACTGCGAAGAGTATTAACTCCCCTCATAATTTTATTGACACCCTGCTTGCTCCAAGAGTGACAATCAAGGCAGACGGAAAGTACATAATTGTGTTCCAAGTCTTCCATATGTCGCTATGAAATTCTACTCTTTCTAGAGATTATCTTGGGTAGTCGTCTGTCAGATTGCTTTTTTCGAAGTCTACAGATTTCGTACCGGAGAGAGATTTTGATTCGAAATGTGTAGACAGCATCTTCAACTTGCGAATAAACTTGTAGTCTGATTTTTTTCAAAATCACAAAACTGTAACTGTGAGATATGCATTTTTTATTGTACAGTGGTCAACTTTGAGGACTGTGTTTCTGAAATTTGAGGTTGCGTCACTTGAGAGCAATTTTCAGAAAAAGTTGTCATCTGCAAAAATGAAGATCCTAGATTGCTTGGTACACAGAACTTCAGGAAAGCCGGGTAACTGAAAATTACGTTTCCGACCGCCTAAAATTGACCATTTTCTCCCATTCCAACTTTCTGTACATACACTGTCCCAGTCAGAAGGTCAAGAATCAAAAATTATGGAACGTTTTCAATTGTTTACTCGGAAAAGCTTGAAGACCTCGAGAAATTTCAACAGTTTCCCGCCCCCATGACCGTTTCTGATGTCATTTGTCTCCCATCTTCTTCTTATTCTTCCTCTGGTCCATCTCGTCATTTCGTAAGAATCCTCTGGCATCCGATTTTCTCACGTAAATCTACATAAATCCTTCCCTTTCAAACACCCCATACAGAGACACTCAATGCCCCCAAATGTTTGCTCTTCTTCTTCCTCAACCCATCCCTCTTGCTCTTCATTTTCATTGTGCTCTCCTGTTACGGGACGTTTCTCGGTGCTCATCCCTCCCGTCTTCGTTTTCCTCGACTCCAGATGACATGTCAATGTCAATTTCGTCTCCGGAGCCGCTTTTCCTTGATTTATGAGTTTTCGGAGAGGAGGAAATGGGTGGTCCGTTGCAAAAAGATATAAGATTGTTGAATGTGAACTGCGACCTACTTTCGTTTATCTTTCAATTATAATACTTATACCGACCATTTTCAGATTTTGACTTTGGATTTGAAAAAACTTCCAATGATCAAGTGACAAAATGCGAGAGCCATTGAGCTACGGAGCCCATAACAGCTCTTCGAGTCCAGGAGCATCCAGAAATGAAGCCTCGTCAAAGTTCCAAAAATGGTTTAAAAGTGAAAAGACAAGGAGGCTGGAGATAGTTGGACGAGAGCACTGTGGGAAGACATGGTTCGCTAGAAAAGTGAGTTTTTTGAACGTATCCATATGGCAGGGGTCTCCGTATTGTCCGGTAAAACGTCTCGTATGTGCACTATACTCCCTAGTTGAGTGGCACTTGAAAAGGCGATGGAGCATGTGTCAAGGAGTCAGAGCTATAATGCATACGGACGTTTGAGAAGAGGGGAATCACGGCATGATTGAATGGGATAGCAAGAAGGGAAGTGCCTTTTTTTTAATGAGAATAGTTGCCATATGAAGATGTGTTTCTCTTGCAACCAGAATCTCAAAAAAAAAACACTACGAAAACCCATGAAGAAGACTAATTTCCAGCTTTCTGAAATGACGGAATGCGTCGGTTCCCACTTCTGCCGCCCCGATGAGCCGCAATCTTCCGAACCAGCTACAGTAATCCGATCTCTTGGAGAACAACTAATGAGACGATTCCCAAACCTGGTTCTGCCGCGATTGACGACCGTGACGCTGTTAGAAGATACAGTATCCGCGTTGGATCACTTCCTCCGTCTACCCCTGGAAACAATGCCTTCCTCATCGAAGCCTGCATTCATTGTGATAGATAGTGTGGATGATGAAGAGACGCAGGTGTTGATAGAGATGTTGGTTGATATTCTACCCACGTGGATTCGGATGGTCACGACTTCAAGGCAAGAGAGTTCCAATCGAAAGGGAGAGGATCGAAATGAGATTTTGGAGTTAGATTCAATGAATGACGCTGACTTCGACAGATTCATCAGATCGAAACTGCCACATTGCCATGTAGAAGAAGTTAGAGATGCTTCGGAAGGATCTTGGTTCTATGTGGACCAACTATCGAGAGCTGTGGATTCAGCAATGGTTCCGAGTGATTTGGTACCTCCGAATGGAGTGGAAAAAATGATGCATCTGGTGGCAAGGAGTCTTCCTGGAGCTTTTGCCGATATTGTGAGACTGGCAAAAGTGAGTTCCGATCACAATAAAATATAGAAATCTTAACGCATTTTCAGACCAGCCGATGCCGTCCCACTCGTCAACAACTTTTAGCTGTTTCTCAAATGTTGATCCCTCGAGATATTTCAACACTCGAGAAAGAAATTCGACTGATCAGTTCTTTAATTGGTTCTTCACCACAGGATTCTGAACTGTTTGATGTTCCGGATATCTGGTTCTACTTGGTCGGAGAAGAGAATCTTCGGTGCCATGCTGCGTGGGCGGAGCACTATAAGACAAAGAGGAGGAAAAGTGCTCAGGATATCTGTGAACTTGCTTATCACCTCTCTCACTCCACAACCAATCCCATCAATGCAATCAAGACGTTACAAAGTGTCGGAGCTGGCAATTTGGTTCTTCGATGTCACATTATTGACCTGCCAACGACGGCACTGCTGAAATCAGCAGGAGCCAAGATGGAAGAGAACAATTATGATATTGTTTATGCATGTTCAGTTGGAGATGTTAACTATTTGGATGCGATATTGAGGGAGGTCAAGCCAGTTGCAATGGTGAGTTTTTGGAAGAAACTGTAGTTTTGAAAATTGACAAAAAATCTGGGCAAATCCTTGTTCATAACACTTGGAAGACACAATAAAAAAATCGCAGAATCGATCCAAAGACTCCGATTAGTTTTGAGAAAATTTAAATGGTTCTCAAGCAATGGAAACTTCAAAAACTGTCAGAAAACTACATTGTCCCTTTCTAGGAAATCTGCTTCGGACTTCTAACCGCCGCCGCCCGTGGAAACATCGAAATGTGTCGATTCCTTGCCGATCACTTCCCCCAACTCGTTGCCTCTTCGTGTTGTGGAGAATGGAATGCATTGAGGAGTGCTGCGTGCTATGGCCAACTCGAGATCCTCCATCTTCTTCTTGAAAAAGGAGTCAACGTGGATGAATGTGGACACAGTGATCGTACAGCTCTCCGTGCAGCCGCATGGTCAGGACAACTTGCAGCAGTTCAGCTACTTTTACAAACTGGAGCTGAGGTGGATAGAAGAGATTCTGAACAGAGGACAGCGTTGATGGCTGCTGCTTTCATGGGACATCGAGATGTGGTCTCTGTCATAATACAGTATGGAGCAGATGTGAATGCAGTGGATAAATCTGGAGCAACGGCGCTCCATCTGAATCTGTCCAATGGGTCAAAGCACGATGAACACTCAGAGACCACGAGGCTACTACTAGAACGTAAGTATTTGATGCTCGAATATAGTTTCTTAATTTTAATAATTATAGACAACGCGGACTGTAAAATCGAAGATGCGAATGGCCGAGTAGCGCTTCATCTAGCCGCCTATCACGGGGACCCGTGTCTTCCGATAATTTTTGAGAAGAATCCAGTTGTCGATGTGACGGACAACATGGGGCAGACTCCACTCATGTTGGCTGCCAGTCAAGGACAACTTTCTTCAGTTCGATTCTTAACGGAGACAGCTCACGCTGACGTGGATTCGATTGATAACAATGGACGGACTGCACTTCAATGGGCAGCCATAAACGGACGGTCTGAAGTCGTTGAGTATCTTTGTGGAATCGGATCAGACGAGGGGCATAAAGATAATGATGGAGCAGTGGCACTGCATTATGCAGTTACTCATGACAATGTGGAACTCGTGAAGGCGTTGACTAATAAGCATACTGTGGAAGCAAAGGATAGGTATGGTCAGCATCCGATGATGATAGCAGCAGCGAATGGGAACTTAAAAGTGAGTGGATTTTCTTTGGGAAAGTTTTCAGTACTGTACAAAACTTAAAATACTAATTTAACAATTTATCTCTTTTCCAGGTTCTCGAATACCTCATGGAAGTAGTAGACATCGTCAACCAACCGGACCACGAGGGTCGTTCTGCCCTCTCCCTGGCTGCAATGGCATCCCATACCTCCATCATAGAATCCATCGCTCCCAGAATCACCGATTGGAGTCAGCGAGATACAGATGGCACTCCGCTCATCCACACTCTAATTCTATCCAACTTGATCTACGTGGCAGAAGTGTATCTGACGAACGGAGGATCTTCTGCGGACTTGGATGCTCACGGAAGATCATGCGTTCATGTAGTAGCATCTACTAACCATGTGGCTGCTGCCAAAATGTTGAAGAGGATAGGAGGAGTGAATTTCGAGGCAGTTGATAGAGGAGGAAGGACTGCTCTGATGACTGCTGTCTGGGCAAGACACGTGGCGATTTCTGTGTTTTTACTGGATGGCTGCGGGGTGGATCCGAACAGAACGGATAGACAGGTAATCATTACATTTCAATTTGCCGAATTTGTACCGAATGGTTATAGGGTGCCACTGCTCTCTCCATCGCTGCTCAAATTGGGGACCGTGATTTGGTGAATCTTCTTTTGAAGTTTGGAGCAGAACCGAAAATCAAGGACTCCATGGGAAGAACCGCAATGGAAGTCGCATTGATATCCGGAAACGAATCCATCGTTTCTCTACTTCAAACTGCAAATGGGTCGTCTGGATCTTCAGGAATCGGTTCCAGCGTCCCTAATTCTCCGATGGATGCGAGTAAGCAAAGAATCCGTCAAATCAGAGCCACTTCTTCATTGAGAAGTCAAAGGATTGATAATAGTTTCAAGTGATCTCTGTTATTTTTTCGAATGTCAACTGATCTTAATTCACCGGTGCTTTTTCCTTTTATTCTACTTTATGTTTTATCTCGGTCGAAATCATGTTTTTATTCCACACAATCCCAATGCGTTTTTCTGTATCAATCCCATTTGAAATGTTCTTCTCGTTTCGTTGCTTCAATCAGTATTAAATCAGACATAATGAATATAAATATGAAATAATCGAACAGTGCGAACTGAAACAAAAGAAAAACAAAAATCATGGCCTTCTCAGATTTTCCGAAAATTTCAACTATCCCTTCTCGGTTTTTTTTTTCAAATTTCACAAAATCGAATTTCACCCGTCTTTTTCGCAAGTTCAGAAAACAATCCGTTTACCCCTGCCATTTCTCTGATTCTTGCAACACAAAGAGTTTCTATTCTTCTCCAAATCTTCCGCCTCTCCCTTCGGAGCATTCTGATGCCGTAGGGCAGTCAGAAGCGTATTCTGAATTGTCAATGCATCCGAAAATTCAGAAGACGTGGCGGATTCTGAAGACAATTGTGTTCTTTGCGTTACTGTTTTTGTTGTTGTTTGCAACGTCGGTGATAAACTATTTGCTGACTCCGAAAATCGCGCATCTTTGTGATTTCTATGATGATAGGTGGGTGTTTTTGAGAAGCTGACAAATAGTTGAACTACACTAAGCCTTGTTTCAAGAACATTAATCTCGGTTCGTGTTAAAAATTGCAAACGGATGTCCACAAATGAAATGTAGCTCATAATAAGGGCTACATTTCAATAGTTGACAACTTTTCGAAAGTCCAAGTTCGAGCTAGGATAAATGCCGTCAAAGTATGTGCGTGCAATACTAATACATGCATTTCGGTTGATTTCCCATTAATTTTTTTCGCAATAGCGTTAGTTCCATCCGAGATTGATCAATTCCTTTGAAACCATAATCATTCGAAAAAGTTTCAGAAACACGACATCTTTCGACGTCACACGAGAAGAATGCGAGTCTCAGCGACGGGCGACTGTTCTCTTCATTGTATTCTGTTTGGTTCGCTTGATTTCCAACAAATTTGAGGGATTCATCGGCACTAAATAGTTCGTTTTTACTGTCTTTCTCATCAATCAATTCAAATTTTCCAGCCTAAAAACTTGTTCCGTTCGTTCTACTTTTCCTGGCCGCCATTTCGGAGCAGCTCTTGGCTTTCCATTTCTTACCAGATCCCTTTCTAATAGCATCCGAGTTGCATCGGCCCCTATATTCTTGGTTATCATCTTTGCATCGACTTCCATCGCTTTCTACCCGTATGCAAAGGATTTCGCAAAACTGAGCAAGTTGGTTTGAAAACGCATCAATAAATCTATAGTTAGTTTCTTCCAGGTTGATCTACAACGCTGTTCAGAGACGGCACTATTTGTACAATCGAGCGATGATTCTGACTTTTGTCTCCATCTATTTCTACTTTTCAACTGTTTTGGTATCTTCGGAAGTATTGATCCTTTGAATAGTTCAATTTTCAGATAGAACTTCTGGATGTGTCTTTTGGAATATACTGTCACCAGGCCATATTCGGATTTCCGATTCTGTTTCCGAACTTCAATTTCCCCTTGTTTCTTTTCATACTTCACACAGTAATTCTTCAACATCATCGAGTCATGCCGGCGATTATCTACGAGGTAAGGAGGATTCAGAATTTAGAGTGCTCATTCAATCGGCTCACTTCTGCAAAAACTTCTAAAGCGTTCATGTACCTTCGAGTATGATTTCAGGTGAACAACGAAGATTGCTTCATTCAGCTGAATCGAATGAGATGCATCACGAATAAAGATTGTCCTCAAATGTAAGAATACTTGGAAGATAAGTTTTGAGGAGAAAATTTAGAAAGTCGGACTTCTTTTCTCATGAGAAAAGCTCATCCGTTTGGAAAGTTTGCCAAATCTCGGTGGGAGATAGGTCGACTTCTGCCGTCATCTTAATATGGATAAAAATAAAAATAGGTACATTTCTGAGAAAAAAAGTCAAGCTAGAGATAGTTTTTAGAAGATAGGGTTGAAGTACAATCCTTTGTGCTTTCTGGAAATAAACCTTGTGATTTCAGGTCTACTGCCTTCCCACTAGACGCTCTTCCCTCTAAAACCACAACAATCCAACGACGAGCCTTCGAAGGAAGAATCATTCAAATCCGTCACTATCGAGAGCTGGACGACATTCTTCCTTGCAAAGTGTCCACTCAAGTTCGTAAAGTCTCAACTTTCTCTTCAAGACCTCCCATGTATGCTGTCCCCCCACTACCAAGAGATTTACCATCGACTATTTTAGATTTAGAGTGATTTCCGTTTTGTAATAAACTGTTTGGCAAGTAAGAAAACTTCATAGAATGTGAAAAGAGAAAAAAGAAAAGGCAACAAGGAGAGAAACTGAAAACATGTATAAAAACCACCCGGTTTTATGGGATAAATTATGCGTTATTATTATGTAGTGAAAGGACAACAAAAAAGGAAAACAAAGGTTTAGATTGTCTCCCAAACGTCTTTTCCAAGATTTGGAGAGAGATTTGGAGCATCTCTTGGCTCTGGTCCCACTCCAAGATCTCCGACGAATCGTTCCTTATCGGAAGTCTTCAGACCGCATGGACGACGGAACTCGTTTCCTTTCTCGTGAATCCATTTGTTCGAGACCTGGAAGTTATGTGGTTTTGTTAGGAGGGAAGTTTTTTAAATAGTTTCGAATCGAACCGATTCTAACAAGAGTTTGGTATATGAATGGGTGAGTTGAGTTACGTTTCAACTAACCCATTTGATTCCGACAAGAACTGGACAGGCAGCATGACGAGTATCTGGATTTCCGTCTCCTTGTTTGAAGAGATTGTACCAGAAGAGAGCATCGTTCTTGGTGGGAAGAATTGTAGACTTCGCTTCGGTGAATACGGTACCACCCCCATGGGAAGGTTGAGACATCTGGAATAGGGAATCTAGGCTACAAAACGATTCGATCAAAACTAACATAGAAGAGCACAGTAGCTATACGGTTTCCAGTTCCCAAACTCTCAAAACTCTTCGATTCTTCCTTCTTAGCATGATCGAAATGTGGATCATAATGTCCTCCGATTCCATAATTGGCGATTTGCAATTCCTCTGCTGTCTCCATCTCCAAGTTGGTCATCAGGTCGATTCTCTTATTGACTCTCTCAACGACTTCATGTTCCCACGCCTTCAACCAAGCACTCTTCGAAATACGGTAGGTGGCAGTGACCAGCTTTCCAGTAGCCGAGTCGTGGACAGTGGCTCTCGCGAGTTTTGGCTTCGCGAGTTCCTGGATTGTAGCGACTTCCTCGTCGGAAATGACATCCTTGAACAAAACAGCGAGTGGATTGAATCTCTTGATTTCTACTTTAATTGGAGCGTAGATCAAGAATGGGCGGTCTCTCTTGTAATAGCAGTAGAGCTTGGAAATTTCCTTCTGGGAAACTGGAATCTCGTTTCTGCACAGAGCCTCGTACATTGTTCTTTCGGAATTTCCAAGAACAGAGTCTGGGCGTCGGTTTTGGACTGGAGGGATGCTCTTTCTCATTTCACTTCGACGAACTCCTTCTTGCTCTAGGAGGTCCTCGTACCACTTGATGTTTCCCTTGGCACGTGGGTGAGTCGGGTCTGAAAAATTTTGAGGTCAGATTCTGGCGAAATCGGGACCAAAACTCACTCAATTTGTACAGCTCATCGGTCAATTTCAAAGCGTGTTTCAGATTGTTTTGCTTGTAGAGAGCAAAAGCCAAGTACTCGAGAATCTGAATAAAAGTTCAATGATTCGCCCAACTTCAAGTTTTCAACTTACATCCTCAACATCTGCAGTTGGCTCTGGCTCTTCCTCCATTCTCCTCTTTGCCTCTTCCATCCACATGACAGTGTGATAGAAGTCGTGCTCGTTGTAAGCAGCACGAGCGATTTCAAAGCAATCCTTAGCGGAGAAAGTGTAATTTCCTTGATCCTGATAGATCTTTCCATCAGCCAAGTCTCTGGTATCCAAACGGTAGGTGTCTTGAAGACGGAGCAATCCGATGGCAGCTCCACTCAAGTCATCGGCTGTCGGATAACGGACTCCGTAGTTGTCATCTGTGATCGACGAGACGACGTTCCCAGCTTTGTTGGCGTTCATTTTGGATTCGATCTCTTTCCAATCGAAGATCTGAAAATGTGGAAGGTTAGACGGGATTGAGGAAGGAGCTCGAACCATGATGTAAAAAGAAAATGCTGGCCAAAAACATCACATCTAGTGATTTTCAATGCGAAATGGTCGACTTTTAGCATTTGAAAAGTATGCTTCAATACCCGTTTTTCCGGGAAATGATGGACCTAGAGTTTCTTAGTACGCCCCTCAATTTTTCAGATCAATTGAGCAATTGGAAAATACCTTTTCAACTGCCCAAAGTAGATCAATATGCACTGAAAATCACCAAAGCTCATGCATTTTTTGGCCCGCACTGAACGTTTCTAATATTGCGGTATCTTCAGATTTTAACGTAGTTTCAAAGCGAACAAATCTTAAATGAGTTTTTGAATAAATGTCTCACTTTTCTCTTGATCAACAAGAATGCATTGATTGGATTCACAATATCCTTCATTCCATTCTCAATCGACTGCTCATTTTTCTTCGCATACTCCTCTGACAGCTTCTTCAACTGAACCAGTCGTTCCTCCTCGTCATGAATGTATTTATCCAAAAGTTTCGGAATATTTTTCTCTGTTTCTAATAACTGCTGCATATCCGCAATCGAGGTGAACAAGTCCGCAGCGACATGGCCGAAAAAGGCCAGTACGAGAAGTGCTAAACGCATTCTGAAAATGTTCACATTGTGTTGGAATTTTTCAAACGGAAGGTGTTAAAAGACGTAACGAGGAAGAGGAAGTTTGCATGAAAGGAAGAGAGATAGTCGGTTATATACGAAGGTCTTGTTTCGCCACGTAGACTTACAAGAAAATTAGAGATCAGAAGACATAGAGATGGAGTAGGAAAAACTAGATGACGTTGATATAGGAAAGGAAAAATCAGATCAGACATCAGGGGGTTTCTGGGGTTCGAATCTATCTTTCAAACTTCAGAAGTGAGCATTTACAGTACCGGCCAGAAAAAAGATCGCTTCGTAATATTTCCCAAACCTGAGGTTCTGCCCGGAAAACACAAATCGATCATCTTTTTTGACCAGTTCTGTAAGTCAGACGGAATTTGGGTTTTAAGCTTCAAATTCCGGAGCTACAGAATAGTACGTGCCAAATTTAGGACACTTTTATGAAACGTAGCCGAAAATTGAAATAGTTTCGCCAGCTCAGCCACCCACACACATTGAAACTTTTTTCCCGAATCCAGTGCACTCTTCTCTATTGTCATTTTTTCATAAGCTGAATGACAGAAATGAATACAAAGTGACACAGCACCATCATCGTACATAACTTTACGATTGCACACGCATACAATCCAAGTCAAATATATGTAGGAAATGGACTGGAAATGTACTTCTGGTAGCGAGAGAGTTGAGACGACAAATACAGACTCTTACAGAAGAACTAGAAAACATGCTTCCATATTTCAAGGTTTTCCGCCACGAATTTAGGTCGTGCAAAAAATCTTTCGGGAGTAACGGTGATCATCGAACACTCCAGAATGTTTCATTATAATAATTCATCTTCAAAGCTTTTCTTCCCACTTAATCGACGCATAAAAAACTTTTCTGCGAAAAGCCTCTGCAGATCCAGTTACGATCGCGACTAGGCGGGATTCGCTCTCCTCGTCGTCCTCCTCTTCGTGTCAAGAAATTCACGTATATCGGAAGTATTGACAGAGAAACAAAAAAGAAGAAGAAGTGGGCAGGATAGGTTTGCGTAGAACCTACTATGAGTATGAACAAAAGGATGGGAAGGTGTGAGGAAAGGAAGGAAGAATTGGTTGAGGATAATTAGATAGGTCGAACGGAAAATAAGGTCGAAATGTTATTGTTTGGGCTTATTTACTTTTGACAGGTGGGTCAGAATGAAAAATGAATACGTCAGTGAATAGAATTCGATTTGAAAAATAGAGAAAGTTCAAGGTCTCTAAACTGGGTTTGTTTTAGGAGGATTAGCCAAGATTAGCAAAAAAAGATTGAATGGCTAGTTCTTCAGTGCTTTTCAAAACTTCAGCTGTCATTCAATAATATCTATTATGCATTCTCCAACTTGCGAGCCTTCCCGCAACGACACTCCGCAGTAGCGCACAGCAAAAAAACTCAAAGTTGGCGAATGGATGGCGAATGGAATGTGCTTCTACACCTGTTATCCGAAGGAAGCAAAAGACAAAGTCATTTTCTTTAAACAAAAGAAGTTTTCAGGTTTGAATTTTTGTGAAGGTTTTTCTAACTTTTCACATTTGAAAAATTTTAGCAGGAAGACAACATTCGGAAATTTCAACCGGCCTTCCTATATTTTCCAAATTTCTTTTTTGAAAAACTCTTTTTGAGAAAAGATTTGAATTTTCGAATTTCTTGGTCATGAACAAAGCGGTTTCCGCAAATTTGGTATTCAGTATAACTAGGTTGGATTGTTGGATTGCGTTAACATCCAAAGCAAACAAAGAGGTTTCTCGGGGGGCTCGAAAACTGTGCAACTTCAAAAATTCATAACCATCAAAAACCATATTATCAGAAAAGACGGTAAAACAATCTATCGGTAAAAAAGCAAGGAATAGTAGGTCAGTGGTACAGATTGAGTATATTTTGTGTTATGTGGGGTGACTGGCCACCTCCTGACAAACCGCCAGCCGTCCCCCGTCTTCTTCTTCTCTTTTGTCTTCCGAGAGAAATAGTGGGGAAAAGCGAGAGACTCAGAGACAGCTGCTAAGGAGGACACGTTGGAAGTTGTGACGAAGAAGAAAAGGACGACTGGTCGGGTCAAACGAGTAGAATGAGAAGAGGAAGAACGGATGAAGAAGATAGTAGAAGTGGATAGGAGATAGACGTAGATGGATATGATTAGGGATGCATCTAGATAGGACCGATAGGGACACAAACTTTTGAAATCCAGAAGCTTAGAGATCGGCTTCTGAGTGATTCTCAGATTCGGAATCTGCTGGAGTTCAGATCTCCTGCAACTGTGAAATTACAAACTATTTTCAAAGTCACCAAATGTTGTTATCCGTTGATCAGTACTGAAGATGAATTAATTTGTCTGAATTTTTGGAACTCAGAAGCTGCTCAAAGTTGAGATTCAGAGGTTTGGAGATCCTCCAATCTAGAACCTGTGAGAACCTGGAAATCGTAAGTCCTGAAACTGAAATTTCGGAACTTCACAAATTTGAGAAATTTGATTCTTTCAATCTGAGACATCCAACAAGTTTTTGTTCATGTGTACAACTTCATTCATAACGGAAAACATATGTTTGGTGCATTGCAAGCTTTATTAAAATCAACTTTTGAATTTTCGCATACCCGGATGCGAAAGAGTTTTGCATGACGGTTTCATAAAGATTTAAAACGAGAAGATGGAGATCGAAAAAGGGGAGAGATCGAGAAAAAAGACAGGCGAGATTTCAAACAAAAGACAATAAAATAAGATTAGAGGTGAATGAAGCTAAAAAGGGACTAGACAATTTAAGAATAACGGAGATTACATTCCAGAGAATCCATTCGGAGCAGTGTTCTCGGTCTGATTTCCATTGTTCCACTGAGCCATATTCAATCCCATTTGTCCCCAATACCAAGCATGTCCTGGATGATATTGATTCCAAGGGGCGGATTGGAAATCGAGGAACTGATTCTGCATTGGCATATGCGGATTTTGGATCGAGGGGTGCTGATTGAACAAGACAGGATCGACCGGATTCAAAGGACCCAGTGCATTCAATGGAGTGTCCCATGGAGATGGAGGAGAGTTGAAACCGAGTGGGCTGGAAGTGGATGAGTCTGATGATGTGGATCGGCGTTTGTAGTTTGGAGAAGTTTCATCAGACTCGACGGAGTTCTTTCTTTTTTTATTGGAACGAAATCCTGATGCGAACTTGTTGTTAGCCACTTTCAGGTCGATGATCGTTGTGTTTTGGTAAGCAGTGACGACGTAGAACTCGGTAATGGAAAGTCTGAACTCTTCTCCTCTGAAATCACCAGTCCTTTTGATAGTGATAACTGGTCGGAACTTGTGCATGCTCTGCACCAGAATCAATCTATCGTCAGTGTTCTCCGGATCATTCGTGATTTTGAGGTGAGAGAACGAGACTGGCTCCTTCATCCAATAATCTCCCGGACGTGCTCCTTCTGGATGTTGCTTGTATTGAACAGGAAGCATCGCATCGCCTTTTCCAACCTCTTGCCAGTGTCCGTGGTCGAATTTGTACCTAGACATGAGTTGATATTGTGTTCGTTCAGAGTCTGGATTATAAAGAACTCACTTGATTTTGTCGGCTCTCTCCAAGTGAATGTAGATCTCATAGTGGGCGGTTCGATTCAGTCCCTTGATGTTGTAGTTGAGATGCGGGAAAATGACACGTCCTTTCCTCTTCGTCACGATCATTTCGGTATTTGGATAGAATTGTTTCCACGTCTTCAGATCACTGAGAGACACTTCGACTCCGGACGGCGACTGGGAGAGTTCCATTTTTGATCCTGAAAAACGATAGTTAATTGAGAACTTGACGAGCACTGGAGGATAAAAAAATACGGAGAACCTGGAAAATGTTTCACATGGAATATTTGGACCCTTCAAGAGTGAGACATGATAAAGAAAAGGGAGTCTAACAAAATGAATTTATCGGAAACGAGGAACGGAGAAATCGATGATTCAAGGAGGACAGGGACAACTGAAGGGGATCTAACTGAACAGGACCTAACTATGAATATCGATTTACTGTGTTTAGGTCATGAATCAGGGGGGATTAATAAAAACAATAAACTCTATTGTTTGACTGTTCAGGTGTGTTACTATTCTAATCCAGCAGGGTGTAGGGGAGGTAACTATGTGAACAGGTCAAGACTGTCAACAAGGCCTTCACATCGGTCAGCAGAACGTCAAGAGTCCCCCTCATCAAACAGTTTTCCAGGATTTTACAAAACGACTGCCCCCAGGCGGGATTGAACCGCCGACCTTCTGTTTACGAGACAGACGCTCTGCCACTGAGCTATACGGGCTTCGAGAACAACTGGTCTTCGTTGCAGTTATGAGGCAGAGCAGAAGAGAGACGGAGGAGGGGAAAGGAAAGGGCGCCATCAAAAACGAGAAGAAGGGATGGGGGGAAAGGGGAGCGAGGGCAACCTTATAGACAAGACAAGGGTTGTAGGGGGAAGAGGAGTCGAGGTATTGTCAGGAACCCAATGAAGAATCTTGAACAACCGCGAATTCGCAGAGAACTGCTAAATCAACTGAATGAGTTCACGGGCAAAGTGAATGTGGGCGTAATAACATAGTTCAAAATAAAGAGGCGGAGCCTAGCAAGGAGAACAATAAAAGGGAGGACCCCGTCACCGGTTGTAACTTGAGTGTATGTGAAGGGATGTATCAGTCGGCAAAAGAAGTGTGAATTCGCACTTATGAGAGAGAGCAACCATCTCAAAAGGGGGATCTAAGTGGTTTCAGTGATTCGGGATAGATCGAAGAAAAAAAATAAACTAAAAGAAGAATGTTGCGTAGCTCACGAGAGCAGAGTGAAAAATATTGAATTGAACAGCAGATTTCAGGTGTTTTTTTCACCATTTTTCGAAGCAAACATCTCAATTTTTAGAAGTTGTTGCAGTTAGCATTCGAAAACCCAGTTTCTATATATATATATCCCAATTTGAGCTTCCAAAATGTTCATATTCTATTTTGAACCTTCTTTCTATAAGTGCTGTAAAAAAATGTGAATCCTTACTCGCCGACGGTTGCTAGGCCAGTCCGTCAAGCAAGACAGATTAGTGCCAAAAAAGGAAGTTTTGCTCTTCGTGTTGACATGAAGTTTGAAAAAAAAGATGGAAATAAAAGAATCACGAAAATGAATCGAAACAAATATATGTTTAAAATCGAAGTTCGCTGCTTTTCCTGTCGTGTAGAACCAGCCGGTTTCAGTCTCGCTAACGCGGATCTCTACGTCTTGACCTACGGTTGCGCTGTGGGAACTCTGCTTGCGGCTTCAGGGACTTTGGCACTTCATCTGCTGATCTAGAGTTTGCAACTCTTCTTTCAAAGCCCCTGGCCTGCTGCCTGCCCGTCAAATCCACTCCAAAGTATTTCCTCTTTTCCTACTGATTGATCCTAACCAGAAGATTTTTGAGCGTTTTCAAAAGTAAAGACTTTCACTCCTGTCAAAGTTACGTAGTTTTGAGTTTCTCTTTGAATATTATTGTGAATCGGAGAAGTGCTTTTTCCAGAGTTCATGTTCAAGATGCCTGAAACTGTTCCGATGGGTAACACCCCAACTTGAAGCCCCTGGAATTCCCCTGGTTTCACATCATCACTCTTTCTGATCTACACGAACAAAGAAAAACAGGTCCCATTCCCTCATCCCGAATACATGAGATCCCCTGCCTTGGCTCACGTCCATTGCGCAATCCGTTCACACGTCAGTGCAAAGAAAAGGGAAGACATAGTCAGTTAACTATAATAAGATCGCATAGTGATCGGGACTGTCCGCTCTCATCCCAGAGACCCCATCAACAGGGTTGATTCGTTCCGAAAAAGAGCCGCCCGTTCGCACCCGAGTGTAATGGACGCCCACACCATGGTTATGATTCGTTGTTTTGAGTGTTGAGTCAACTATGTTGATGGAAAAAAGGAGCTCATGACGTTATTTCAGGTATAAAAAGGTTTCAGCAACTACCACAGAGATGATATTCATATAACATAAACGTAGTTGAAGCTTCACTATAATCATTTCCTGTCGACGGAACGTTGAGTTTCGATGCTTTATGCTTTGAGAAACTAAAACTGTTTTTTCCAATCACCCAATTTTTCTGAAAATTGGTGAATGTATCAATCAAGCAAATTTATTTTTGTAGCTGACAACTTTCCTAGGACATCACTGTCAAGTAATATAGTAACTTATGACTTGCTAAAGAGAAGTGGCTCAAACCGAAACCTGAGGTCTTCTTTCGCGTCATAAATTTGTTGTCAGCGATTTTCCAGAAAAGTTATCAACTACAAAAAAAACCATTTTGCACTGCGGTGTATGGACAATACTGTATGATCTCAAGATTTCATGAGTTCAAATGCTATTAGCTCTTTTCCTGAGTTTTGAAACTCAAAGAAATTTGTTGGCGGGAAAATGACGTGAAGACCTTTCAGGCTCACTCCACGTTTGCGACCATGAGTTTATGATCATTTTTCTAACTCATTTTTCATTTTTCTAGCTTCAGAAAAAGTGAACTTTCGTTTAACTTCATTCTCGATTGTCAGTGACTAAAAAAACCTTCAAACTCAAACGTGACATTCCCCAGTTCTCCTTATCTTATCACTCAATCCATCTGTAAATCGCTTATAAAAGAAGGGAAACGTAGAAAAATCAGTTATTGCCGCCGTCGGACAATTTCGGAAAAGTCATGAGAACTCTTTCCGCCATCCTCCTCATCGCCGCCTCGCTGACCAATGCCATCCCAACCGGCAAGCACAACACTTTCATCGAGAACACCCTCTGGATGATCAACAACGACGACCACCTCCTTAAGGCTGAAATCTCTGTTCCCGACGTAGTTGTCAATCGCTACATTCCGTCGCCGAAGGATCTCAAGCAGGCTTTGATTGTGAGTTTCTTGTCGGTCTCGCAAATTTTCTCACCATTTCTAATTTTCAGCAACACGTCGAGCAGGCCGCCAAGGAGTTCTCGCAGCTCTCCGCTGCTGAAAGAGACGAAGCTGTCATCAATCTTCCGAGAGCCTATCATTCCTCACAAGTCAACAAAACAGCCGTTGCCATGGCAATGGCCCCCAAAATCATCAAGAGAGAAGTCAATGAGAATTTCGATGTGGAAGCGACTGCTGCTCTCTACAAGCAAGCGCTTGACTTCCTCGACAAGTACGATGTCGAGTTGCGTTTGGATTGATCCGACTGCGCCTCCTCCAACGACGACAACACAGAAGTTTGTGCCTCATCCCGCCAGAAGCAATAGAATCGTGTCTTCTGATTTTAGTGGTATTTGTGACTTTATTGAATTGAATGAAAATTGGTGTTTTTGTTCCGTTGTATCATTTTTTTTCAATTATCGATGTATAGGCAAACGTGCCTGAATCAGAAGCTTTCTGTAGACTTTTTCAATTTTATTCTGAATTTTCGCGATTTTCTGACTCTTCCGATTTTCCAGAGTTTAGCATCATGAACATTGCGTATATCACACAGGTGTCAACATACGTCTGTTTTTCGGCCAAAATGGAAGATTTTTGACTGTCTATGATGAGAAAATAATATATAGGCAACGCTTGCGATCTTTGTCTTATTGTGTCTCGACCAACAGTTCTTTACACTCACGTGCGAACGGATTGCGCAATGGAAGGGAGCCAAGGCCTACTGTAGTCGGGATGAGGATGGGGGACCTCCTTGAGGTCCCCCATCCTTGAGGTCATTGATCCCCGTCGTTGAGGTGTATCAAAAGGGGTACTATGTATAATTTCAGATGTCAAAATTCAAATCACAACTGATTTATTCATCATCGAAAATTTCTTAGAAATTAAACTAATCGGAAAACTCAAAGTCAAGCTTTCATGGCTTCGCCACCACTCTCCGTACGAGGCCAACATATCCGACGATATAAATGACAACGGTCAAATAAATCATCGCCATCCAATTGGTATACAAATTGGCAGCATCAAATGAGAAGTTCTCCACCACAGTGTGTCCACTTTTTTCGCACAACGAATCCGAAATCAGTTGCTTTTTTCCATGTCGATCCATTTGCAGACAGGAGATGTTGGCGAATTTCTCGTGTTGGAACTGGTTGACGACCAAGGATTCGTATCCGTAACGGAACCACGAGAGATACTGTACCCAACTGATCCATGCGTGCATTTCAGCTACATTTGTGAAGAGACCTCCGGTCAGCGAGAATACTGTAAGCAGAGGTCCAGTGACAGTGACAGCAATAGCATAAGATGGCGCCGTCTGAAATTTCGAAACTTTTGATTTGCCGAAAATCCCATGCCACTCACAGCACAAACAGCGATTCCTAATGCAGCAACATTCCATTCAATAATCATAGAAGTGATGAGTTGCCTAATAAATGTTACAAAAGTGATGGGGAAGCCGACAAAGAAATAGGAAGCCAACACGAGGACGATTCCATCGACAGTGAAAATCGGAAGAAACGACAGGATTTTGGCGATGTAGTAAGCGGAAATCGGATAGATTCGATCGTCATATTCACGGACCAACGGAGGATAATCAGCCGGCATGAAGGCTTGAATTCCGAAAATTGTAGAGTATGTCAGTTCGGAAATGTAGTAGAAGAGGGCTCCCTTGTAACCAGCTAAGCCATCCTGATCCACTTCGAGACCGTAGAAAAGTAATCCGATGAAGAGACCCATGAACAACTTCTGAATCAGTTTCGCCTTCATGATTGCTGGATTTCGGATGTTGTCGAGCATGTATCTGTGGAAAAGGGCGGCGAGGAGAGTCAAATAGGAAGCTGAATGATGAGGTGTCATTGATCGAACTTCTTTCGTTTGATCCATTAACTTCAGAAGGCGTTCATGGTATACACTTTTCTCAAATTTGTCGCATAGTTCTTGGCATCTTTTCTTGCAAGTTTCCGCTTCGGATGGTCTGATGGCCAATGTCTGAAAGTTTGCAACATCGTGGATCTTATAAAATTACAAAAAAGAAATGCCCCCAGGCGGGATTGAACCGCCGACCTTCTGTTTACGAGACAGACGCTCTGCCACTGAGCTATACGGGCACGTTTGCGCTGTTTACATACGTCAATGAAATAGTCAGCGGGATTTGTATGGTCTGGTACTTGGTAACCACATGCAGAGAAATGATGAATAGCCTCGTCGATAGCACCATGGAATGCAATGCGTCCTTGAGCAAGGAATACGACCTGTAATGATTAAAAATCATTTAGAGGGGTCGATAGAGCGCACTTACTTTGTCGAAGATTTCGAAAACTTCCGACGACGGCTGATGGATCGTGCAGATTATAGTCTTTCCTTTCTCCATTGCCATCGCTTCGAGAGTCTAAAAGTCGACAACTTTTCAGTGGAAAAAGGCAACTACTACAAACTTTGACCACTTGAAGCGACATATGAGAATCCAATCCAGTTGTTGGTTCATCACAGAATATAATCGGAGGATTATTGATCATTTCAGTGGCAAAAGCCAATCTCTTCATTTCCCCTCCTGAAATTCCCTTCTTGATTCCTGGAATTCCAATTTTACTGTTCTTGGGCTTCTCCAACAACATCTCCTTCATCACTTCCTCAACACGTTTTGCTCTTTCAGATGGAGACGTTCCCGGGGGGAGGCGGAGTTTCGCCTGAATATCCAAATGCTCTTTCACCTGAAAGTTTCGAAATTTTAGAGTTTGCTTTTCTGAACCTAAAGTAACCGTCAAAGTTCCCATGAACAGATCCTCCTGTTGAACATAAGCCGACACACTAGTGACACCCTTTCCAATGTTCTGTCCGTTCACCAGAATCTCTCCTTCCACATCCAGTCCCTTCAGATTCCTCTGCAGAAGGGTGTTCAACAGTGTCGTTTTTCCCGCTCCACTGGCTCCCATCAAAGCGACGACTTCTCCCGGGACAGCACATCCACTCACTCCATTCAGGAGAACTCGTCCTGCTTTCGTTGTCACCTACACTTGACATGTTCAGAAGAAGTTCTACCTCTTAGAAACCTTCAAGTTTTTCCATTGCAACGTCACCAAGTTATCCCATTTTCCAACATCAATATCATTGTTCTCGGTCTCTCTTGCACTCAATAGCGTTTTCGTGCTCTCTGGAAAGAAACTTCGGTTAGTGGGGGACCGGACGAGAGAGGGTTCACCATTTTTTGAAGGCTCCATTTTATAGAAATAAAGAATTCTGAGGGAGAGCAAGATGGACACTATAAAAAACGATACGAAATGAACGTGGAAAGGTTCTTCTTTTTTCGTCGGTTTTTTTTCAGATTCTTATTCAAAAAATAGTAGTTCAGAACCCAACTGAAAAAGGGAAGTTGGGACTAATTACAATTTGTCTCAACTTCACTGAAAAAGATGATAGCAAAAAAAAAAGTACATTTTTTGTATTTTTTTGAATTTTCATTCGACTAGTTTTTGTTCTGTGAGTGATATTTGTTCTTGGAGAGACGATTCAAGTTTTCTTCACTTTCCGCTGTTAGTTCATCTCCAGCAGGCCGTAATTCTGAAATCAGTTTCATTCATTTCCGATTTCCTTCTCTAGACTCTTACCTGTTTCGCCTGATAGTACAATCTCTCAAGTTCCATTTCCTGAGGTGCCCATACATTATTATGAAATCCCAGCAGATTGTGCACATCTTCCTCGATGTGCTCATTATCACATCCTGGCACCAGAATGGGATTCCATCCATATTCAGGGGTGTAGATGTCCGCCTCCTCTTGAAAGTGTTCATTTTCTTGAATAGTTTGCTGAATCATCGGATGTTTCGGTGCATCATATTGTATCGGAATGGCCGAGAATGGAATGGAGTACGGTAATGCATGATGAATTGGATACTGTAGTTGTGAATAGAGGAGGAAGTGGTCGAATGGATACGGATGGTGTGGATATGGACCACTGATATCTGCACTCATTCCATTCGAGTATCCATATGAATAAGATGGAGGAGGATAGAACTGAGCAATTTGTTGTTGAGATTCTGGAGGGAGAATTTGGAGAGCAAGAAGGCTTTCTGGTTTTTCTTTCTCTTCAACAACGGCTTCAGGACTCAATGAGAGAATCGGAGATAGTCGCCCGGATCTCTTCGCATGACGCACTGGCATCGATTGGTAACTTTTGACGGCGATAAAAACAAGAAGATCAAAACGATAATCGACTGAGACTCCAGTGGAAACATTGATGATTGACAGAATCGGAATGTACTTATGGCCAGGTTCCACGTATGCCTGCAAAAAAGGAAAAAAAAAACATAGAGCCGAGTGATTTCTATGTCGGGTTGTCAACTGAATAAACTTTTCAGTTCTACTCACCATATTTTGCTTCAGATCTCCGAATTCTCTCGTAATCTGCATTTTTTCAAACTGAACGATCTTCGAGTGCCACGTGGATCCGAGTTCCTTCCGACTTTCGGATAGACCCATTTTACACATGTACGCATTTTTGTTGCATGGAGACATCACGACCCACTGGTTTTTTCGATATGTGTACCTGCAAAATCGATATGAACCTCCGATCGAAGGTCTCAACTACCTGGCATCATCTGCCAATTCAATCCGCAGCTTCATCACGTACTCCTCCTCGTCCACCAATCCACTGATCACGAACTTTGGCGGTGGCTGAAGTTTTGATCCGGACCTGTTCACGATCATCTCGTTTATGGGCTCGAATTCTCGATATTTCTGCTCGTCGACTATCGAAACTTGCATGCTTATTTCTTTTGGGAAAACACGAAATTTTGAAGAACGAACTGATTTTCGATAGACAAGAGTGTTTGAGACGTGGATACAGATGGAAAACTTTATCGATGTGGTGGATTTTTGAGAAAGAACCACGCCTTGAAATTCTTGAGATGCTTTTGAGGGAAGAATAGAATCGGAAGTCAGTTAACCAGTTTCCATTTAAGCAATAAATAATGAGGTCGTGAAACAATTCAGTAGAACTGGAGTACAATTTCAAGAATGCCTCCCATCAAATTTCAAATGAAGTTCAAAATTGAAAACTGCTATTGAGAGGGTTTCAGAATTTCAGACTGGTCACCACAGATACAAATTAAGAACGAAACCCTATAGTGCGGCTTGAACGTGCGCTTTCTTCATTTTTTGTCGGATCGCGACGCAGATTTCGACTCCTTCAATTTTCCTTTTTTTTTTCTTGGAGAAAAGATTCCCATTTTCTGAAGAGGGACCAGTGACACACTTTCGAAATTGAGAAACATGTGAAGATGAATGGGTGTCTTCTAGTTTAATTGGGATTCTTGAAATAGTCGTGCTAGGTTGAAAGGGGGATTCGAATTTTTTAGATTTTTTAAAGAGTGAGGAGTCTCGGAATCGCAGAGGGAGGACTATTGGTTGCACTCTCTTGCCCTAACTTTTCCGAAAAATTTTCGACATTTTCAGATAAATGCCGTCCCATAGTTTATATAGTCTATCCTAATGCCGATAGTCATCTGGGTACCCTAAAAATTTTCACTGGCTTTGGAGTTGTTGCTGCAGACTGATTTTGGAGAGATAACAACTTTCACTTTTGCAGTATATGACTCCGATATGATAAGATCTTACCACTGTTCGCGTCACACAACATACAAAACAACGAATCCCATATCACCTCCAAAAATCTCTGCTCCCCCTTTGCTCTCCTATCGGAATTTGTTAGTAACCTTCATTCGAATATTGTCGAACACAATTTCCCGCGCGCGCACACTATTGACGGAGACGGCTAATCAGAAGACGACAATAATGTTTTTTCGTCACGATCAGAAGAAGCGACGTGTCCTTGAGAGAGGTCCCTTTCTGGAAAATATACAAAATCTCTGTGGTGATACGTCACGAGGGAAGCGGTCGAGAGGAGGACCTTGAAGCGGGCAGAAAGTTTTGTTGCAAGTGTGGAAAGTTTTTCTTTTGATGGCATCTTGAATACAGCTAGAGGTTCCAATGCCTAATAACGTGACCTGTATCTTCGGATTGTGCATTTCTTTGAAAGGAGAAACTTTTGTCTACCAATTCCTTGTCTAGAGGGTTCAGGTCCTACGATGAATAGGATTTTTTGAATTTGGAATTTGCCGTATTTCCTCTAAAAGATCGGCACTCTTGTTACAGAAACCGAAATTAATACGGTCAAAGTTTTGGTATTGAGCGCCCTTCTATTAGAGGAAATAGGTAACTGTTCAGAGAATTGTAATCTTGTCTATGGTCCGTCCTTGAAAATCACCCCGGCTGAACTTATTTCTCAGACTAAGATGTTTCCTATTGCCCAGACTGAACAGAATCACATAGTTCTTCCTTTCATTGAGTCCCCAATCTCCTAGCTTTTGCAATCCGAGAAGAGGCGGATCCTCTGCCACCTCTCAAACCAAAACGACATCGCCGCCTGGCATACACCCGGCTTCCCCACATCTGCTCGATTCTCTCTTTGAGGTCAGCCTTTTTCTTTTAACTGTTTACATCACTTCTTCCTCTTCTCGACTCATCGGGCGGTGCATGAAAAGTTTTACCACCGCCCGGGCACTTGAATTGTTTATATTCGATTGGGGTAGAATGGTGTGGGTGACTGCAGATGTGTGTTCTGTTTCGACTCTTTTCGTTTCAGTGTGAGTGTGAATTTGAAGATTTAGAGCTATAGTGATGACTAGAGCAGTGCTGATTGTAATCGTAAGCAATCTTTGTTTTTGAGTAACATCAAAAGTGCCGAAAAACCGTATGTATCAAATTTCCGATCATAAAAAGATTAGATTAAAAACTTTCTCGAATTGAGATCGGCTGATAGATCATATCTTCTCGGTCGTAAATGCACCAGCTGGTGTCACCTTGTACCAATTCAGGGGCTCGGCTGAAGGATTCGGGAAGCTGGTCGTAAAAGTCTCATTCATAGTTTTGTAGGCTCAGATCGAGCTGAGTTCAGTTTTTTACAAGCTTAATTCACTTCTTACGAACTAATAAAACATGAAAATTCCATCCTCTGCTGAGTTTCAAAGCATACAGTCCCCGCCGAAAAGGTATTTATTTTGGTGATTTTCAGTTCAAAGTAGTCAACTTCGAGCAGTTGAAAATTTTTCAATTACTCAATTTCTCCTGGATGTGTTAACTTGATCGCGATTTTCGAGAAAAGTTGTCCTCTTCAAAAATGAAGATCGAGAGTCATCCACTAATTTTCAGAAATATGACTGATATGAAAGAAAATGTTCAGTTGCTCAATTCATAAAGCATCGAAACTCAATATTGTGTTCAGAAAAGTCGTTGTTTTAGTTTCTGAGGTAGCATCAAACGTTAATGATAGATCTCAACAGTTAGAAGACCTAAATCAGATAAGTTTCAAAATAAATCATCAGCAATTCAGCTCAAAAAATATGCTATAAGATAGAAAGCTTATTTTCCGAGCTCTAATTTCAAGTGTACATTATTATGAAAACTGTTGAGCACCTGAATCTTAAACAGAAGTGTTACCCTCTTCGCAAGTTCTTTGATGAGTGCGTCACCTTCCCCAGAGTGTCTAACTTATCATTAAGCAGACGTTTTCATCCGTCTCAAATGCCAAATCGAGCAAAATGGCACTTTCTCAGTCATTTTCGAATTCTGCCTACGAATATCCATTTTGTTCTCTTATCCATCCAGTGCCTGGAACCAGTCGTCACCAAACTCGCGACAAGTATTGTAGTACTGAATATTTTTTGTAGGTTCCGTCGAATAACGAGAACAGAATGAATGTCGCGGATTAGTGCGTTATACCTTCTGATACTGAAAAATACACTTTTTTTCCTACTAGTTAGATGCTGAAATAGTGGGATGAATCCACTGTTAAGGTCTGCTGCGCTCAGATTTTTAGCCACAATGATAATTTTGAAGAGAACTTTACTCTATGAGCATTCGAGCGGAGATAATGAAGAATCAAGCCCCCATTTTTTAGAAGCTTTAGAGGTTCTGAATATTATTTTGTCTTCTAGAGTAAAAAGGTTTTTTTCTGGGTTTTGGAGGGCGAACGCGCGTCTCACCTGAACCACGGTATTAACAGAAAAAAAAAACAAAATTCTGAATTACCATCTCTATTTTCTCACAATTCTCCCCCCTCATCAAGATTCATCGTTAAATTCCGTCAGCATCTCTCCAACTGTTTCTACTTCGGAGTCAATCCATCACTTGGCTCCAATGAGTCCCACCCCGCGGGCGCCCCTCTCTCTTTGACACGGTGGCCCCTAATGAATTGAAAAAAGATGGATACAGTAGACACATGTTGAAAGAGGCATCTTCTATTGTTTCCCTATGACTCCCTGGCACCATGTGAATTATGGTAATCGTTTTTGTCTGCATTCCTCTATTTTCTCTACTCTCTCCTTCTCCCTTGATGTCTTTTGATCTGAACGTACTATTACTGAGCGCCGAACACAATTGTTTATAGCTTGAATAAACTTGATGAAAGTTTCAAATTTCTGTTTCATTTTTCAGATATCAAATCATTGGGAATCATAAACTCTCGTCAGTGTTTTTTTATTCGCAATGAATGATGCTCCCAACCTAGCCGCACTTTTGGCTGTTCTCAGACGTGAGTTACCACTTTTCCAGGTTTATGGAGAACTATGTGAAAATATCCGAAAGTCGAATCCCCTGAATTCGAAATGATTCTAACGTAGGGTCAGTGGAATGACTTCATTAGAGTCCCCCCCACGGCGAGTGGGTGTCGTTATGGAGATTTATGGGAGAGAAGGTTGGGGGAGACGGTTGGAGGGAATGGAAGAAAATAGGGGGGAGTCGCCCCAGACCATTATTCGGTAGAGAGGATGAAGAATGTGATGTGAATGCACAAGATGATGACCTGTTTAAGTGTGAATTTCAGTTGATATATGTTTCAATGGGTTTCTCTTGATTGGTAGTGAAGCAATTCTGGCAATTCTAAACCAGCCTTTGAACATTTAGTTTCGGTTTAGCGAGTTTTGATCCTGTTAGTTTAAGCAAGCTTTCTTCATTTAATTCCCAGTGTATTGGAATCTCAAAAATGATCTGTAAACCTCAATGGGTATCGTAAATCCGTTAATAGATCAAATACCTAAACTTTGACCAAGTTCATATGGGTTCCTGTGCGAGTTAACTAGCTAACTACTTTTTGATATCTCTGGAAGGAACCTAGATAAACTTGGCCAAACGAACAGTATGGAGCGTGCTTCAATTGCAGAATACGGTAGGTTGACCGCACTCTTTACACATCGGTGCATCCCGCTGGAGACGTCAGTTTTCCAGTTTTAAATCCAAAAAACCTTTTAAAATCTGGTTCATCCCGAGAGTCTCACTTCCAAAAAAAATTCACCTTGATTATTTTCCATTTGTACTGTCTGACTTGGAAACCCAGAACAGTCATAAATTTTTCATTAAATCTGCTCCTGAAGCTGTTGAAATGAAAATTGTATTTCTTTGTATTCTCTCTTCTCTCTTCTTTGTCCTAGTTACCAGTTCTTCTCAGATGTTTTCGCCACTTGATACAATTTTCCATCATCATCATCGATACCTCGAACACCAATATTCAATTTCCTGTGCTACTCCCTTTCTCTCCGCCTATTCGCCACCCTAAGATATCATTGCTCATTATTCCGATTCGCCCATTCGAAGGCAGTCAGTCAGAAGAGAGAAAAGGTTTCTGTCACGCAGCACTACCCCATTACCTTTAATATCCATTACACTCCGGTCTTCTTTCCTCTTGTTGTTTCGGACGACGATCGGAGAGAACAATGCCGCGAGCAAAAGGAGTCGTTCCGAGAACATGCCGGATGCGGGAGTGGCTGTCCGATCAGAAGCGAGCATTTGGAGCAATGGGAATTGGTGGGTTCGAATAGGTTTAGGTTAGATTTCTTAGAGAGAATAGTTAAAATTTTCTGGAATTTTTTGTTTCCTTTTCTCTCATGCAAGGTTCCGCTCCATCTCAATCCTAGTGCAAAGTTTTTGCTCTTTTTTGTTAGAAGGTAGGAACCTTGAGTTTGAGGATAAAACACAATACATGATTTTGAATTCCTTCTTCATTTTCGCCAGTCCCGAACTTCCCTTGTTTGAAAGTTCTGGATCTAAATTTTCAAGTATGGACCCCTTCTTCCATAATATTTTACACATAACCTTATTTACTCATTTCCACCATCTCCCCCGGGAAAACGACCTTATCTTTTCCCGTACCCTCCTGTCCATGTTATGGACACCTCAATTTCTCTCTCACCATCTCTTCTTCCATCTGATGACTCCTCTGTTTTGGACGACGCGAACCGCTCTTGTTTTTGTTATCGCCTCGCTTGATAGACCACACGTCTAGGTTATCGCGTAGGTTGGTTTAATGAGTATTTGAGATGGTTCTTGTGGACTGCTCAGTGAGAGAGAAAGATGATGATCGTTGAGGTAGACAGACGATCTCCGGTTCATACCGATGGTTCTCAGAATTCACCGACTGTGTTGTGTTCGGTTATCAACTGTTAATGATATAGACATCCGGTCCGTCTGAAGTTTTTTGAAACTTGAATCATTGAGCTTTAAGAAAGGAAACCATTCGATTAATCTTTGGACCATGAGAGCATTGATCGGACCGTCCAAACATTGCTCAGTTGAACCTGAGTTTCTCCTTGAAACCTGTAGCAGTGCAGCTTCCCAATCGCACTTTGGCAAAGTTTATCCCGATTCGCATTGAGAGTTTCAAACTGCTGTCAACTACTGGGATGCTACCTTTTAGAAAATATTGATGCTAATCAAAATATACGTCTTTAAAAAGAGGTGAGAGAGGCTAACACATGTTCTGACTCTGGGATTTCGAGCCGCCTCATTTGTCAAAAAAACTACAAAAATTGAGTCCAACCTGCCACTACCATTTCAAAAATCCTAAATGAACAAGAAAATCGAACACGAAGACTCATTCATCTTCCATGCTCCCCAAATTTCGAAAGTGTGTCATTGGTCCCTCATAAAGTGTCCAGAAAATGGGCATCTTTTCTTAGAGAGAAAAAAGGAAATTGAAGGAGTCGAAATTGGCGTCGCAAACCGACAAAAAAACGGTCCATTAAACCAGCCCTTCTTCTTCTTCGTTTTCCTCTTTTCCCGCAACATTTTCGATTCATCGCACATTCGTTCGTTTCCTCCTCCTCCTGTCCTTCTCTTTCTTCTTCGTTCCATTTCCTCTTTTTACTATTTTTCCAGGCAGTGTGTGAAACATGTCGCACGCGACACAAGGGAGAAAGTCAGTTTTTTTTCGATTCGTTCCTCTCTCGATTACTGAGTCTCTGGAAAATAGTGTGTGAGGGGAAGAGACGCAGAGGCAGACGGCCTGAGGACATCAAAATAGAAAGGCTTGACCCCAACAAGAGAGATATATTGGAAAGGGCAGATGCATGTTGAAGTCGGTGTCTTTTAAATTGACTTGCAATTCATAGTTTTGGGAAGGGACCGAACCATAAAGTAACGGGGCATTCGGTGCAACGATCTCCAAAAATGGCGTCTGTTGCATACCGGAAGATCGCTGTTTCGAGCACAAGGGAGTTGTTGGACCTCCCCGCAGCCACGGTAACCATCAATTAGGAAAGTATTAGAGCATACGTAACGGATCGGCACTTTACTATGAGGCTGCAATTATAAATCTGAGGATAACATCTATGAACACCTCCCCATCTGCCAACCATTACTGTCAACATGTCCCATGTGAAGACAAAACATCCTGTGATTGTGTCTGTACTTTTCCCAAATCTCTAACTATGAGAATTTTTCCTGAGTTGGCTGATTTATAGTACGAAAACGGGATTTCTAGAAGTTTGCGCATATGTATACCAGCCCTACCAGTTCTGCTCAGAAAGTTACAACACCCGGACCGCTGCACTGTTAAGCACCAATCGTTCTGTCTAGAGGTCAGTCGGCAACTGTTTCTCGGAAGACCCCCCAACACATGTTGCTTCCTCTCCTCACTACCTCCGATGCTCAGTGTGATTGGGAGAGATAGAGCACGTTTGTTCGACAACTGTTCGAGACGTGGATCGCCCGGTCTACAGCTCGCTTTCTGCTCAATCTACTAACATTCAGTTTGAATATCTCATTATTGTTTTCCCACTTCGTAAGTAGGTTACAAGGTTCCATTTTGACCGACTTTCAGTTCTTTGTGGTGATTAACAAGATTTTAAATATAACGGTCATTGATTATTGAAACTCATCTGAAATTCTATGATTTCTTGTAGAGTTCATTTGGAAGACTGAACGTTGTAAGCCTATATTATGATGTTCTAACATTTCCAATCTCTCTTCGAGTTGAAAATTAGTTTCTTTTGGGCCTGAGCTCTTCCCAGGAGGCACATTTCAGCAGTTTGGAAGGGGGATATGCCTTACGGTTAAGCGATGTAATCGAACGGTGTTCTCTAATCAAAACTTCGTTCCAATTTATCTCGGTTCTTGAAGAGTTCGCTATCCCGATATCGTGGTTTATAGAAATTTGAGATAGCCGAAAAGCGAACGCCTTGATTAGTATGGGCCAATTTGGAAAGACGATAATGGAGAAATCTCCGGGATTTAGCTCAATGTGCTACTCCATTTCGTCCTAACTTAATGATTCTTAGTAATTAGTTCTATCCAAGCTATCTATAATAACACTAACCCGTTCTCGAAGCTTCCCAGACAGTCCCGAGACCTACCGTTGAGTATTGTCACCTGTCGGTCTTCGTCTCCGTCAAAATCCACCTCCCCTACCCGCTATTCGATTCCATTCAATCTTCATTTGTCTCCGATTTCCTTTACCAAAACACCGCCTGTATCGTTCGCCTGTGTTAACTTTTATCAGTTGACACAATCGCAACAACATCCGACACCGGGGGAATTTTTTATGTGTAGGTCAAGTATACAGTACCTTCCGGAGGAGGTCTCATTGATGATAAGAAACGAACTTGAGATTCTGAAATAAGACGAGGCAAAGAAAACAAAAAAATACCTCCACGCTTTTCTAACCACCGTCACTAATCGAGATGACCTCCCTTTCGGGGCTAGACAATTTTTATGTTTGAGTGTATGTTTTTAATTCTCTTCTCGATCTTTGTCCTAATTCAAATCGCTTTCTATGCTTTTACTTCTCCTTATCATTCCCATTGAGTACATTTCTACCCTAGTAGGTCCGCCAAAACAAGACCATCAAAATAAAATAAGAGATACGAATCTGAAAAGTATAATAGGCCTGGTTCCATTCCCATTCACCCCCTCCAGTGTCATTCGAATTTTGCGAACACACAGAGGAGACACGCGAATCAAAAAAGGAAGGGAGGCGGATTAAATGGAGACGAAAAATGCAATAAAAAAGTTGTCGCGAGGTGAAAAAAGGGCAGAAATGGGGAGGAAAGAATGGGAGGAGGGAAGGTTGGTGGTGAATAGGAAGGAGAGAAGGATGAGTCGCTGGTAGTAAAACTGATCCTCTCGCCAGTGAGTTCGACTTTTGTACAGTGTTCTGAACTTTTTTCATTCACTCAGAGTTTCTGGTCATTCCATGTTAAAAATGGCTCAACATTTTATTATCTCTTGGTTTTGATTTCGAGTTTGAAGTAAATCATATAATAGCCGGATATTTAATAGTGAAGTTTGGAGGCTCATAAGTTATAGAGGAAGCTTTTTTTCAACGTTTCTAACACAATTTGCTGATTTTCACCGTAGTCAGATCCCAATTCGATCAGTAATGTAGTCAACTCGGCTAGAAAAATTAAAAACTATTTTTGAATTTTGAGATTAGCATGTTTTCACCGTAGGTTATGAAAAAGGAGCTCGTTGACTACCATTGACCAAATTTATCTGGACTCATTGAACAGACATCAAGAATCTTTTTGCAAGAAGTCGTCAACTGGCAAAACATTTTTGGTAAAATGAGCAACATTTTGTTAGGTAACCATTTTTGATACCTGTTACAAGAAACGAGATAAATATGGTCGAAGTAGCGCAATGTGACACGCTTTTTTATATGACTTACGGTAGTCATTTTCTAATGAGAAATGGCTAAGTTGCACATTGGAAATCTTACCGTACTTTGATCTAAACTTCCTCAATAGGAAATCAGTTGGGCCCATTTTAATGCAAAAGTTTTCATTTTGAAATTCCTTTCTTTTTATGATAGTTACAGACTGTTTCAGGCGGCCCAAGTTCCTTTTTCGTTTTCTGAAAAACCACCAGTGTTTGCCCGTTTTTGATCCAAACACACTCTTCTGAAAATTGCTGTTTTCGTTTTTTTATCGCCTTATTTTTCTCCGGAACACTCTCCCCTCTCAAATTGAGTTAATAATTTTGATGAGGTGGTTGATGTTTTTCGACTCATTCAAATAATGAGCTCATCAGTTTATCCCCGCTAACAATGTTCCCACTTGCCCTGCTCGATTCATCTCAACTTTTCGCAAAAAACGCGACATGGAGGTATTCCTCCTCCTCCCGAGAAAAAAGGCCTCCACTCGTTCCAAATATTTGCTCCGTGGCCACCCCGTTAGCATCCCCCTTGCATCGGAGAGGGAAGTGAGCACACACAAAAAGAGACTGTCTGAAAGTGAGAGAGGGACGATCCAGAGACGGAGAAACCGAGGCAGTGAAACGAACTGTGTTCCATATTTTATCACACACACATACTCAAACTTCACTCAAACCGCCCATTTACTTATTTCTTTCTGTTGGTTGTTGGTCTCGTTTTTTTTTTGGGAAAGGTTTCGGGTTACTGTAAATTTGTTCATTAAATAGTTTTTTGATCTACCCCAAAGTATGTATTCCGTGAAGTTTGTAATAGTGCATCCCCAACTCGCTCTACTTTGACAGCGTTTATCTTAATTCGCAGTGAGAATCTCAGAAAGTTGTTAACTAATAAAATGTTGCTCATAACGAGAGCTACCTTTCGTTGGTTAACAACTTTTCAAAACTCACAACGTGAACCGAGATAAATGTCCTTAAACAGGTCTTACTGTAGTTTAGAAAAATGCCTTCGTCCTATTGAAGGTGGCCTCCCTCTAACCATTCTTAATCTCTAAGCCGGTTCCCTTTCTTCTTACTACCAATATTTTGCCTCCTTCCCGCGCCCTCACCGAAAAAATGTCTGGGAGGTCTGTGTGTTCGCTCTTTTCGTCCCGGGAGGGGAACCGTCTCAAGTCTCCCAAAATCGCACATTCTCTCGCCAAACACTTTTGATATGTCGCCGGGCGAGGAGGACCCCGAAACGAGGAACGAATCGAGGGAGAGAGTTTGTGTCTCTCCATGTCTCTCCGATTTCAATGCTCTTTCTGATTCTTTCATTTCCAAACATTCGTCCGTTTTAGGATAGAGAAAAAAAACGAAGGAGAGACTGGTAGAAGTGGGAGGAAATTGAATCGGAAAAGAAGGACAAGAACAAAGTTTGTTTCCTTTTTGTGGTTTTTTTCTAAGGGGAGATTTCGAGAATTTTTTTTAAAGAAAAAAAACAGTAAACATCTGAAATACGATAGACTCTTCTGCTGTTTTCCTGTGCTTCTGAATACTCTTTTCAAAAATCTCACAAACTTCCAGAACTTCCTTTCTCGATTTTCCACCATATTTTTCCCTCCACCTTTTTTTCCTTAAGTCTACAATATGCAGCTCAATTTCCACTTTCTGCTCTCCGAGCTCCCCACACAAACCACGCCCACTTCTTCCATAATGGTCCAACGGCTATAGTAGGCGGAGTTTGAGCACATGCAGACCTGAAAACAAACGTGTTTCATTTCAATTCCTTGATCTTATAATCATATCTGCTTTTAAAAAATGGCGAAGTCTGCAGACACTTTCAGCTTTTTTTTAAATATCCCGTTGAGGTCAGTAGTCCAAAAAAGGGGTGTCTGCGTTCTAATCCCTAAACGTTGTGAGATCTTAAAATAGCGGAGTTCCATTCATATTCCAGCTTTGAACTGATTGCTTCGAGATCAAATTTGACTACCGGAAAGCCCAACACAGGCTTTCCGGTAGTCAAATTTGATCTCGAAGCAATAAGTTCAAAGCTGGAATATGAATGGAACTCCGCTATTTTAATAAGCTAAAAAATACTGTAGTTTCAAGTCATCACTTATCGTATAAAACGATTCATTTAGCATCAAGCCCACCTACAGTAAAAAATAGTTTCTATTGCCTGACTTTTCTCGTGTTTCACCTTAATTGCAATTCCAATGGATCATAAAATTCCCCCTGATCGTTTTATCGCTCTTTCCGTAATCTCATAAACCAAAGTTTGACCAATCGATTGATCCGAATTTTCAACAAATCCTACCTCCGATTTTACCGCAAATCCGCCACCCAGCCAACATCATCATCCTAATGATTCTTACAGTCTCTTTGCTTCCAAAGTAATATAACAAATCTGTTTATCTTAATGATTCTGTCTTTTCTTTCTTCTTTCGCCGCCGCCTAGGAAGAAAACGCAACAATTTTCAAATGTCCTGCCTGTTTCTTCTTCTTCTTCTTACCAATTGAAATTCACCCCCCGTCTCTCTCCCGTCCACCAGTGCCGCCTAGGTGTTGTCGGAGGGTGGCCCATAAATCGTCGATTCCGTCCTCCTCTGGCTTCCTTTCTTCAGATTGCCTCCAGCCGAGGTCCGATGTAGAAACAACAGAACATAAGACTAGTCCCCGGGCGTCTGAAGGCACTATAAATCTCGGTCCGAAACGACCCCAGAACTTCTTCTCCTCTTCTCCCCAGCACCCTTACTCTCTTTTTTTATTGAATGTCTCTTTTAAATAAAACGCAACACTTTCGGGACCGCCCACTGCATTTTTTATTTCATGCTTGAGAAATCTGGGGGTCGTGGAAGTGGAAGTATTTATCCAGAGTGGCGGTTGGGTTCCAGTGGAGCCAATTCTATTGTTGGCGTGTTTTTGAGCATCAGGTCTCATGAGAGGTATCTTTTATGCTACTGATTACTAATCTTCCCTTCTTAACATGAAATGGTACTCAAGTTCTACCAAAGGAGATTTAGCTGAAAATGCTCTAGAGTTTCAATCACAGAACTTTCTGAATCAACGTCTATTTGAAGTACAGGTTACTGTAGTTTGCCACGAAGTTTTGCAGATCCTAAAAATAATAAAAAAGACCTTGAAGTGAGATTAGAAGGCCGTTATCAAATGAAAACTTTACCTTGATAAAACTCTAAGCTCAAATCATGATAAGCTCTTCTGTCTTCGATTTCAATTTTTATGAACCCATAACTTCCAAAAGTTCAAGACACTCTGAACAATTTTTGAGAAGAATTAGAGCTCACTTCAGTCTAGGGTAAGTTTTTTTTTGATATTTAGACACTTCAGTCTAGGAAAACCTGTCTGAAAACATGAATCAGAAGATTTCAATCTCAGGAATCGCACGATGAGTCAGAATCTTTGAGAATTTCCGAATCCTTCCAAAGTTTTGAAGCAGATGGGTTACTGTAGAACAAAAGGTTGATTCTTGCTCTACCAAAATGACGTTTCTCCGAGTTCTGACTTTTTTTGGATTCTAGTCTCACGTCTTCAGTCGTCAGAATCCACATACCGAAAGGTAAACAACCCTGATATTTCTGGTAACCTTGAAGAATGAGATCACTCGTAGTCCACCTCTCCTGATTATCATCACATTGTACCTCTCCCCTCGGAATGCCCTCTTCAATATAAAAAAGTCTATAAAAACTCAATTTCCTTCTCGTTTTCCTGTCTACAATAACGCACTGCCAATTTCCGTTCGACTACTAGTATTATTCACAACTCATCCCGTCCTTCTCTTTTATCATTTTTTGTCCCCTGTGTGATCGGTGACAATTTTTGATGAATTCCGTACATTTACGCATTCCGAATTCAATTTCGTCCCCCATCGCCCCAATTGCTTCAATTTTCTCGGTTTCCTCGTGTCAGTGTCGAAACGTCATAGAGAGCAAGAGCTCATGGAGAGGACTCTAATTCTCACACAAGCCAGGAAGCGAAACATTAAAAAATGGGAAAGAGATGGAGAGCGTGTTCCAATTTGTATGATGTATGTATCGTGGACTCTATATAGAGAGAGGGAGGCACGGTAGTTTTGAAACCACTCACTTTGCTTTGGTGCCACTGTCTTGATTCGCATGGAGAATTTTGAAGAGTTGCCCACTAGGCTCTCAGCAACCAGATTTATCTAAAAATATGGGAGTGAATTAGGTAACTCAAATTCTTAAATTTTGTAAATGACAATTTTCGAACTTCTGTTAACAATCTAATGAGCAACAGCGATTTTCAAAAAAAAAGTTGGCATCTACAGAAATCAAGATTCAGAATTGCTCAATACACCCACAAATTTTCAGAAAAATCAAATGACTGAAAATCACATTTTCATAGTTAGCTTCAACTGAAATTGCGTGGTTTTCCTCTTCACTTGCAATAGAATTTGTTGGTCCCTGTTACTTCCATTTTTAGAATCCAAAACTTTGATTTCTAGCAGCAATTATACAAATTTTAATGAGAGATCCCCACAGTAATCTTCCTCTGTGTTCGACGCCTTCCGTTTCTTTGCATCTTCATCATCGTCCCACTCATTTTTAGTTTCTTCATTTCCATTTCCAGCATTCACATCAGACTGCAACACCAACAATTTCATGCTGTTCTCTATGTCTCTTTTTTCTGCTGCTCCATTTCCAACCAAAACGAGAAGAGCTCCACCTCTGAGGAGCAGATGTTTCCCTTTTCTTTTTCATCTCATGAGTTCGACTATTCTTTCGATTTTCCATGGGAATAGAGTGCGACCTGAAGAGAGTCCAGAGACAACTTTACAAAAAAAGAACACTTGGCCTTCTGAAGCCGACGCGGCGGCCGAAGGGCTCGCCGTGTCTTCTCTTCTCCTTCACATCTTCTTTTTTCCCCCATTTTTTTCCACTGAAGAACCATCCACAGCTCTTCGGAAAAGAGCTCTCACATCGATAGACATGCAGGGGCATTAGTTAAGAATTCCTTCGTCTTTTTTCCTTCGGGTTCCTTTTCGCCCCCATTAAGGATGTTTCTTCTTGAGATGCTTTAGAAGCACTTCTGAAGTTCCCAAAATGTTAACTTCCATCCCTTTCTCTCTCTCCCTACCACCTCCCAGTCGTTCTTCCTCTCTTCTTTGAAATTCGACACTTTTTCGGCCCCTCCGGCTAAAAAATTGCGGAATTTTCCCTGCGCCGGCACGTCATCACTAAATTCCACCTTTTTCATGCCCATCTTGTGTTTACATCTTCTTTTTCTTTCCTTCCAATAATTGCCTCCTCTTGCTCCCTCCACCATAACGTCTTCTTTTGACGCCTTCAGTGCCTCCCACTACCGTAATCCTTCCATTTTCATCAAGTCTCTCTTTCGTGTGTCTTTTTTCGGGGCCGGGGGCCCTTAGTTCCTTCATCTTCTCAAATTAAATCCTGTGTGAGTGCCTTTGCGCGTGTGTATGCCACTAAGCTCAACTGGTCAAAGCCACAAAAAAAGCTAATTAGGATAAAACCGAGGGACAGAAAGGGGCTTTAAATCAAAGTTTAGGCGCGCGCCAAGAAAAAAGTGGGCGGAGTCGGTCCCCTAGAAGACTCATATTTCCAATTAGGGAACAAGACAAGTTTATTGACGTAGGTCCACGGGGAGTTTCAGGGATCGAAAAAGAGGTGAGTAACAGTTTTGAAGGAATCGATGCGCTAAGAAGCTCTTCAAGTTCCCTTCAAGTTCGTTTTCCAATTTTTTGCATTCTGACCAGATGAAAATATCGTGGGAGCAAAGGAAACGAAACCGGAAATTCACACTTAGAACATAGATTACATAGAGACACGCTTGAAAATTTAAGACACACTTTTTTCATTGGAGGAATTTTGTTCCGCTGCACACAGGTGGAAACCAAGGTTTGAACACGGAACCAAAGCTCCTCTAATTTCCGATCGTCATCTGTGGGTGTCTGAAGACAAGTAATGTATTCAGAATACAAGTCTAACAGACGAAAACAAAACGGTTCCTGGTAATCAGTAGTCATCTCTCGAAATCAAGAATCTCCATGCTTTCGTCTCTCTCCCCCCTTGAGCGTCGATTCATTAAGAATGCACATGTGTTCTGAGCCGTTTTTTGTGACTAACCCGCCACAGCCTTTCGTACCCCACCACCACGTTTCCACTGAATCCTGTATCATGTTGCTCTCTCCTTTTCTCCTCCAAACGGGAAACAGAAAACGGGCGGTCGGAGGTCCTCGGTTTCTTCTCGCCTTGACTCGAGGATATATGTTGCACTTTTCTCTCTCATTCTCTTCATGTTCCTCTCCTCCTCCTCCTCCTGCTCCTTTTTCTCGTTTGGCGCCCCGTTGGCTCTTGGCTCTGGCCCGGCGACGGAAGGGGAGCGACGACGACGACGCCGCCCCACGACGACGACGAGAAGGACTCGGGGAGGGCTGTCCCTTCTTCTTCCTTCTTTTTAGTGTCAGAGAAAGAGAGAGGCTTCGGAGCAGGAGCTCTCTACTCTCCCTACTCTTCGTTTTATAAGAGAAGGACGCCGTCCTTTTTTTCCTCCTCTCGTTTTTTTCGGTCCAGTTTTTTGACAGATCTTTGTGCATTGAACACCCCCTAAAATGTTTCAGACTAGGGAGATGATGTAATTCGATTCTTTTATGATAAATAGGTTATCGTCACTATCGTGGACCATAACGGCGAAGGGGGAATACTGTGGGAATCAAGGTCTCCTAAAAAATGATCCATGATATGATGATACCTTTACACTGGTACGAATCTTTAAGCTTACTGAGTTTTCAAATTAATAGGACACAAAACTACTGCACCTCCCCGAAAAAATGATATTGGAAATCTAGAATACGTCAGATTCAGAACCTTCAAAAATTAAATGATAATTTCAGTCTAACTTTGTCGAATAAGTAGTAAGCGAGTTCAGAACTTTGTCAATACTGCTGGAATTTCCAGACAAGCATTTTTGAGTCTTCTTTTTTCATTCATTTCTACCCATAATCCGCGGATTGATCCGTTCTTGAATTGCCCTCATTATTCCGTTTCTTCTGACCTTAGAGTTTTCGTTCTCATTCTCAAAATATCCAAACTATACAACTCATTTCTAGAATCTAACCCTTTTTTCAATTTTCTCCCCCTATCCAATCACTTTTTTGTTCGAGTCAAAAGTATCCGAAGGGGCCGTGGATGTATAAAATGTTTAATGAAAAGTCTCTCCCTGGCGCCACCAGTCAAGAGGAACACCAGCGAGTTTTTTATGACTTCTGATTGGTTCAAAAGAGAAGGGTTTAGGGGGAGCAGTTGTCAAGTCTTGAGGAGCAGAAAAAGTTCGCGTGGATCGGTGATTCAGAGCAAGAAGAGGGAGAAAGAATTAAATGATGGTGGTGAATTAGATGAGATAACTGCGGGTTGGATGATGCTCTCCCGAGGTGTTTTATTGAGGAGTCTTAGTTCAAGAGATAAGGGAGAATGTTCTCCAGAATCTCTATACAATACGGCTCTCAAAAACTAGGATTCAAACTCTCAAGATCTTTTACCGTTTCAAGATTCAAGAACCTCATCAGATTTGAAACATTTCAAATTTCAATTTTCGAACTTCAAAGATCTGTTTACCTTTGCATAGCCTCGGAATCTTCAAGTTTTTATCTATCATATTTCAAACTTAGAACCTCATTTTACAAAACTGGAATATAAAGATCCTAAAACTGCAAAAGTATGGGACCTTCAAATATTCAGAAACCTGAAGGAAAGTTCCAGAATCTATCAGCTACAGATTCTTGAAACCTCTTAGTTTCTAAATAAGCAAACAATCTGAGCATCTCAAAACACGTTTCAGTCTAAAACCATCTTTGTTTTCCTCTCCCAATTCTCTCAGAATCACTCTAATGTTGATTATGTTGCCACCATGATTTCCCTCTAAATACCGAATACATTCAGTGGGTTTTGTTTCCCGCCGTTCTGCCCATCGCAACGATTACAGACCGCAGAAAAAAAAAACGATCCGGCCGAAAAAATTAGCATAATCTTTCTGTCTCTGTGTCAATTCGGTGTTTCTCAGTGTCAGTTCGTCTTCCCTGTCTCCATTCTCAACCAGAATAGTGCAACTCCATAAAACTTACAAAAGATCATCTTGTCGTGAAGAGACTCAGAAGAGACAAGAATCTCTGCCTCTCTCTCTTTCAGAAGAAAACGTTTTCTGCGTCGGAACTCATAAAATGTGCGCCTCCGTCGGTTTATGGGGGGCGGTATTTCAAAGTGTGTTCTTTTTCTGCCGTCGTCCCGTGAAAACTGCATTGGAAACGAGGAGAGCATTTTCAGGGAAGACAGAGGAAAGGGCTCAATGTTGCAAGAGAACGCGGTTTTTTTTTGTTTCTGAGCGGGTTCTCTTTGTGTGCATGTGCCACCACCAACATTCTCTCTTCGGGGACCATCTCAGCTGCACTATTCTTTTAGGAAAAAGGGATTTTCTTGGGTTCTCGGGCAATCATTCTTTTTTCGAGGGAAGAGGCTTTTTTTCGGACTTTTTGGTCATATTTCGAAGATGACGGTGATAGTGGATTTTTTTCTTCTACTTCTCTCAGAAGTTTCTGTTTTGATTGATGCAAAATTTTGAAAAAGCGGAAAACTAGCTAGTAAGTTGTTACCAAGATTAATCCAAATTGTCGGAGCAACTACGGAAACTTTGAAAACTTGATTTATCGAAACGCCTAACTTCAAAATGATTCATCTCAATTAGCATTGAATTTTTGAAAAAAGTGTTCACTAATAAAATGTAGCTCTTATTACCAGCAAGTTTTCATCAATTGATCTATTTCTGAAATTCTCAACGTGAACCGAGATAAATGCTGTCAAGTTGAGACATGGTGCAACACTAAATATTCCTTGTTTTTTGTTCTTCTGAGTTCGGAAAATTCAAATTTCATGAAAATTTTGCATTTATCAATAATCATCTCAACATTTCCTTTCCTGTCTCAATTCGAAAATAAAACCTATTCTGAAACTATTTCACTACAATGCTACCTTCCAATTGCTTATCACTTTCTGTGTCCGTGTATCGACTGTTCCTTTCTTTTGTCCCTTTTTTGTAAACTTTTTTTTTCCTTCTGCAACTCTGTTCCCTTTTTACTTTACATCGAAATTTCCATAACATTTCCCACCATGGCGATCCTCTCTTGTTATTCTAATGGATCTAGGAACAAGGAGATTCCTCATTCATCCCCTCTAATAATTTCATATCCATAACCTCCTCGTTCGAAATCAAGTCCCTTTGACAGAAAAAATACAATCCTTGCCGTCGATTAGATAATCTTTTCATGACGAACTAATCTTCGTTCTGATTTCCTTCTCCCTTTTTTGGTTTCAAATCTGTAGAGATCAAAATTCAAGTATTTTCTCTAGTTCGAAACCGAAAATTTCCTTTCTTCTCTCAATTAGGTAACAACAGAAGAAGAAGAAGGTTTTTGGGAAACATTCGCACAAAAAAGTAGACGATTTTGATGGATGATAAGGTGTATTACACTTTCACTCTTCCCCTTTTTTTTCGAACCAAACTGTTTGTTCGTCTTCTTCGCCGTCTTCTCTATTTGTGTGGTGGCTATTTTATTCTTTTTGGGAAGAAAAAAAAAGGGTAGAATGAAGGAAAAGAAGGAGAAGAAGAAGCAGTGTCAGAGTTTTTTTGGGATCACAAGGAGACGCAGGCCCGATGAGAAATGGGCAAGGTTTCGAGGAGATGGGTTGTGTAATGGATGATTTTGCCAATTGGAGAATCCATCGTCATTTGATACATTCTATACCTCCTGGACAGTTTTGGATGTTTTAGTCGGACAATGACCGTAGCCATACTTGAATTTGAAGTTTTTTGAACTAGCCTCAAGATCTTAGATGACTTATTTTGGCACTGAAACTGTTTATAGCAAAATTGCTTATAGCATTCAATTTTACGGATCAAATTACATATTCATCCAAACTCGAGTTATACGTCTTCAGACATGCCATGTATTTTCCACTCCTCAAGAATTAACAACTCTACCACCCCTTAAAGTTCCGCTAAGATCACCCATGTTCGTGTCGCTTCTCCTCATCACTCAATATAGTTTTACTGTGTCCAAAGCGAATGTTGTCATCAAAACCTCCACTAGGTGATAAGAAGCCCCGATCGTCTCCCGTGAGAAGCGCTCGTTTTTGATTTGATTAGAGCTCACTTTGTGCCCCAACACACTATTACCCAACCATTTCGCCGCCGCCGGCCGTCCCGATCGTTTGTGCCGCCCGACGATCGAAAAATGGGAATGTTGCGTTCTAGCGTTGAAATGGAGAAGAAAGAGAGAAACGGTGATAAGTAATATATATGATACGGGATGATCGAAGTTTACTGTGGTTTCGATGGCGAATCGAAACTAAGTAATAGGCGTTGATACGTGACAACGAACAACTTCAGAAGATCATAGAATTAGGAAGAATCGGATGGTTGAATCTGATGATTTCAAGGGAGGATAAAGGTTTTGGAAGCTTCAATTTTTGGAAATGGTTTGAAGTTTATTGTGATTGATGACCAAATCGAAAACTCACAAGTTGAGCCCTTTCCGGTCCAGTTTTTGGCTTACAAATAACTGAAGACTTGTAGCACTGTTTGTAATACCTGTTTTGACAAAAACATATTCCATTTTATCGTAGAACTACAAGTAATACTACCATGAGTCTACCTGAAACTCCTCCCATTGCAAATAGAGTCACATTGTCTGGTCTCCATTGGCTACCGTAGTCCACACACCAAGTTTTCTGAGTTTCTTGACGAATCTGATGTTCTATCATCTCCCCTTCTCAATCTGACCATCATTATATCTTATTAATATTTGATGAAATTCCAAATAAAATTTCTCATGTGTAAGGGATCCGTTCGATTTCTCTCAAGTATCTCCTCCCATTTCACCCTTATCAAGTGTATCATCCAACTTTTTTTCTTCCATTTCTCTTCTGCGCATCTTCCTCTCCTAGACTATTTTCTCGTCTATCACCACTTTCACTGGTTTAGTTTTTTCTTTTTACTTTTTTTTCCTACTAACTTCCGTTCGATTCGCAACACAAGGTGGCTACAGTACCAACCCCCAGTTTTCAATATTTTAGATTCAGCGGCGGCGGCGGGCCGAGGTGGTTTGAGAGCGTTTTTTATCAGTTTTTATCAGTGAACCAAAAAGTGTCTGCGTCTCTTTGTCTCACACACTATTCCTATTCCGAATAAGGGGTTAGAAGAGAGGCCGATGGAGGGAGTTCTCCAAAATTTGTTATCAGTGCTTTAAAGCTTCGCCTAAATTTTCGCCGACTCCTTTTCTCGTTTCTTTCTTGGAAAACACACACACACTTTGTTCGATTTATATCTCTATCACAAGTTTTGTTTCCAGAAAATGTGCCAACCAGCTCTTCACGTTATCTTCTGAATAACCAAGGTAACTCGGAGCACTTGGAGCAGCAGCGCCGCCAACCGAATACGTTTCTCTCGCCAGGAGTGGACAGCGGTGTTTCGCATCAGAACAGTTACATCAATAATTTGAAGTTCAACAACATCGACGGCATGATGGCCCCTAGTACAGAGGTAAGAATGAAATGGGATTGGGAAGATCTGTTGGGAGAAGACGGGTCTATAGAAGACGGGTATGTAACATTTTGAGGAACATTTTCTTAGTTGCCTACTTTTTGATAGCTAATCCAGAAACCTAGATAAATATGGTCAAAGTGACGGAAATGAAGTTCCCGTCTATCAGAGGAAATACGGTATCTTCATTCCAAAAGAGAGAAAGTTGTTCTGGCAAACCTTATAACTATACTATTGGTGTTGGCCGAGGATCAGATGGTTCCATTGTTTAGAGATTTTAATAATAGGAGTGAATTTCTAGTTTTGACTGTAACGGACACAAAATTTCGAGCAGGATGAGAATTTCCCCACTTCTCGAAATTGACCGTCTTAACTGAAAACACGAACGGTACTACTTGTGAGAGAGTGTTCATATGTAGTCCTGAACCAAATAGTTCTACACTTCCTATGTTCCTCTTGCAGGACCCCGAAGTTGTTACCGATGCCCAACGCCGTGGAAGCTTCTCGAAGAAGAAGGACGGATGGGGAAAGGGAGAACTTGTCAGCGACTTGGTAGGTGTTGACGTCGTTCCTAGGTATTCTGAATCATAGTTTCCCATTGAGATTCCCACGTATGTAGATCAGGCAACCAGTCACTTTCACCGATTTCTTCTCAAACTGCTAGAACTTCTTATTAGAGCCCGAGACTAAAGCCTACGCGTCTAGACCGCCCGTTTTGTTTCATCGCCGCCTGTGTATGCCATTTTGATCATCGAACACTGCCCCGCCGCCGCCGCTTCTTCTTCTCTCCCGATGCCACGTAGATTTTCTGGGGTTTCCTGATAAGGAATTCTGACAAAAAGATTAAATTGCATTTTCGAGGCTCTCGTTCTAGTTTCCTCGTTCCCCTCTCCCCCCTCTGATCAACTTGTTTACGGCTAAGATTGTTCTTTCAAATATATTCGAGTATAATAGGAGTAAGCTATAATTTAACCGACTTCTAGTTTTATCTGAAAAAAGTGCCCTTGCACTTTTCTGCTCCTCTCCATGCCACTGGTACCGCCGAGCACCGCCACCGATGTGCTGTCGTGAGAGAAAATGAGAGAAGAATTATAATCAGGGAGAGAGTTTTTGTACTTTTTCAGCCACTACGATACATTTCTAGAAGAGATGTGATCTTGAAATTTGCACTTTTCTCATTTGGAGTCTTCTTGTTTTCACATTTTCCACTCGAAAACTTTCGAAATTATAGGTTGTCTGAAAAGTTTTAAAGGTTTCAATCTGTTTTGAAACATTGTTCTGAACACCGAAAACTTTTCTTTGAACGTACTAGGACTTTGGGAATTTTCTCTTGGCGCATACCGTAAAGCCTGTAATAGTTGAACCTCCCATTAGCCTCTCTTCAAGAACTTTCGCCTCAGTTTGTCTAGAGAATTTCAGAAAGTTGTTAACTAATGTTAACTTGCTCATAATAAAAGCTACATTTCATTGGTTAACAGATTTTTGAACTTCTCAAGGTGAACCGAGATGAATGTCTTTCTTCGGATAGGGATACATGCAACATGTATGGGATCAAACATTTAGTCTTTCTATAGTATTAAAAAGCACAGCTTTTCTTTTTATTGTGTGCTGATTCGGAGAAAAATCTCGGAGTATATACAAAACAAGCTTCTTGGTTAGATTCTTCCGAAACTTCCAAAAAGTTATTGAACGCCATAGTTTCCAATTTCAGTCAAAGCAGCACATGGAGCCAATGAACTGTGTGGTCGGAACTGGTTCCGAAGAGCAACAGAATGGATCATCCAATGGTAAACACCTCCCCACACTTTCCCTGAAACCTACAGTAGCCCTTCAGGTGCCAAAAAGGCAACATCTCCACCATTGGGATCCGCCACCATCAAGTTCATCCAGTCATCAATGGCCCCATCTCGTCAGACGGACGCGAATCCATTGGAACTCCGCCCACCATCTCCCGAAGACGGTTAGTTTCTGATTGTTTTCTTCAGTTGGTAACCACACGTAGAGCTCACGAGACAGGATCGACCACAAAAAACATGTCGGGGGTAGAAAAAAGTGCATGTAGACTCTGGAGAAAGCAGGGGAGTAATCTTCAAATTGTAAAAATCAGAATCCAAGTAATCATAGTCTACCTTCTATATGGATATAAAAGTGCTTCCAGAGTTGACTCAAGACTTCATTTTCTTAGTTTTTGCTCTGCCCTTTTTCCCTCAGAATTTTAGTACCAAATGATGTTTTTACCCATGCCATTACGTGTGTTTTATCGGTCTGATCCCAGAAGCAGCCGTGTCAACTCAGGAAGAAAAGTATGTGAAAACGCTTCTGTTGTGGTGACTGATGATGGGGCCCATTTGCCTCCCGAAACTTCGTTTAAGTGATCCCTATCTCTCTTTCTCCGTGAGGTCCCTTTGGATAGGATAACAGGACGGGTCGAAAAATGAAAAATGTTCGCGTACTTTTCCCCCCGACTACTCAAGCTCCGTCGAAGACTTCTCCTTGATTGATTAGACTTCGCCCTCCGATCGGATGGATCCCTCAAGGGTTTACATTACAAAGTGTCTGATGCACTACGATACCAACCATCTCTTTATTTTTTCGCTTTTTTGAACTCCTTATTTTCATTTCGTCCCACTCCCGATGATTGGCCAGGTGAAGAGAATACGGTATCGTATCAGACGGGGGAAAATTGCAAAACCTCAAAAAAAAGAGATAAGAGAAAGTATGTGGAATGGCAACTTTTTCGTCCGCTTTCCTTAAAGGATTATTTGTTGATGACGAAGCTGGTGGAAGAAGCAGGGAGGTTCTGAAAACTGAATAGTGTAATATTGGGGGTCTAGGCAGGTTTAAACTAAAACATCCAGAAACCGGATGTTGTTTCCTTGGTGATATGGGTGGCCGCGGGTTCAGTGGGTGGAAAGGCGATGTCATTTTCAGCGAAAATGATTTGGGCGATTTTTGTCTTGTCCATTTGATTTCTCCCCGGCTTTTTTGTTTCTTGATGACGATAATGATCTCTCTCGAATTCTCAAATTTTCGTTTCAGTTTGACGAAACCAGTTTCTTTTTTATCCTGACGACGAAAAGGGCGCATCGTCATCTACAGTAATCAATCTCTTCATTTGATAATTGTTTCACCCGGAACCCAAGTTCTTTTTCTCTATTTTAGATGGTTATCTGTCCTCTATCAATGTTTGGTTGCCATCCCGATGAAGAGAAAGTGAAAGTGAGGGTCTCTCTTACTCCCTATCTCTTTTGGTTTTTTCCTCGATGGCGGTATACGGTACACTGAGAGAGACGTCGTCGCCGCATGGGTTTATACATCAGACGGTAGTGATAATTACACCGAGAAGTCAAACTGAAAAAAAATTGGGAAGAAAGAAACGATGGATGGATGGAGGCGAAGAGAGAAACAAAGATAGAATACCTCAAAAATGTTGATCGACAGAAGGAAGAGCGCGTGTTCTATCGAGACAGAGAGAACCCCCCAGTTGGAGGAGGAGCACGGCGATCGAAAGGGGCCGGGCCTCCCGTGACGCTTATCAATTTGTTCTGAAACCTCCTGTATTCCCCTATACCTCCCTCTTTCGGTAAACCCACAAATGAGAAGGAGGTAGTCGGTTGTCACTGATAAACTAACTCATGATTGGCACTTTCCACGACACTTTTATTTTGTGTGCGGTCGCCGAAGAAGAAGAACGAGATGGACAACGGCAACTCATCAGCAGCAGTCGTAGAACAAGTCGAGACTCTGAATGATGTTCTAGCGGCGATTTGTATGGAGCAAGGTGAGAAGGTCTGGGTGGAGGCTCCATGGGAGTGGTGGTTGATCCTTGGGATACGGTATCTGTTTTCGGGTAAATCACAACAAAAGGAATCGCAAACTGAACGATAGGCGCAAACCTTTCTCGAATCTTGAATCCATACTACCGTATTGCTTCTAATAGACCGGCACCCCCTTCCGCCACTAACCGAATTCGGCTCGGTTTCTGTAACAGTTATGGAAAAGTCGACAACAAATAAATAGTTTGTAATAAGTGGAGGAACATTTTGTGAAGTAACCACTATTTCATAACTGTTACAGGAAGCGAGATAAATGTGGTCAAAGTTACGATAAGGGGGTGCCGGTATTCCCTGGTGAGGAGCCTTCAAGTGGTCAAGTGAATATATTCCTCCTGCAAATTCTAGTTGAACTTTTTCCTCCAATTGGGAGATGATAAGTCTACTGCCCTCTTATTCATGTCAGTGATAGCTCTGCTTTCTCTATAATAACTTCTGCTTGAATTCCTCAAAAAATGAACTTTTCCCCCTTGCATTTCTTCTCACGTCAGAGCGCGGGCCTGGTACTAGTAATTGTAGTGGTTTGCTTGCACTTTTAAACTAGACATTTTCGAATATTTGAGCTTTGAGTTGCAGACTCTCGAGGGGGCGGAGTCTCGCCATTATTTCATTGGCGGTCTTAAATTTGGTTTCTCGCGTTATCAGTCAACCGTGCCACCATCAAGTAATTTTCAAACATTAAAGTACTGTATTCTTTTGCATGGCAAATTTAAGAGGCTTATCTTATGGATGGAGAGATCAACCCGAGAAATTAGAATACGAGTAGGAAGAAGAATAAAAAAATGAGAAGGAGCCGAACTGGAAATTAGAAACGCAAAAAACTCGGTTTTCCGCCTCCTCTCGGGGGAATGCTAATTAGAGTGCAAGAACGCGCAACACACAGAAGCTCTCCTTGCTCTGATGAGCACTGGAAAAGAAAACGGAGCACTTTCAGAGAAAAGCAGCGAGTTTTAAGCCGCCCTTTCTGATGATGCACATTTTTGAATCGATTATTTCCTTCCTTGCGCGCAGGCGTTAGAGAGAATCCCAGAGTTTCAGGGTTCCCAAATAGAATTCGTACCTTTGGGTGTGAGTGGTACCTTTCGAAAATCTTAGCTATCAGCAGATTCTGGATCCTTGAAGTCTCAGAAACCACGGACCCCAGATCCCGGCTAAGAGAGCGAGGCCCCTTTTCCGTCACTTTGACCAAACTTATCTCGGTTCCTGTAACAGTTATCAAAAAGCTGTAAACTAACAAAATGTTGAACACAATATGAGAAACATTTTGTTAGTTAAGTATTTTTTCATAAATGTTACAGTAACCGAGATAAATTTGATCAAAGGGTCTATTAGAGAATATACGGTAAGCAGTTGAACCTTAGGCTAGTACTCCTTCTCTTTTCCCGAAAGAAACATCGAAGACGCGATGGGAAAGGGATAAAAATGTAAGATAGCCGGATGGCCACCATGAAGTAGCATTTTCGTCCTCCTCTTTTTCATCCGTTCCTCTTCCTTCGTTTTTTTTTGTCTCATCTGTCATCTTTCAAGGTGATCAGGCGCCAACGCACTTGTTACTTTTCCTTCTTCCTTCTCCACTTTTGAAAAAATAACTTGCTAACGAACTTGAACTGCTGCTGCCACTGCTCGTGAAGCCGATTTCGGCACACTCACACGTTGGCACATTCGTTCTCTCATATTTTCCGTTTTTTCTCCGTTTTCCTTCCCCTCCCGACCAGCAACGACGACACAAGAATCGAGGAGGGCACTCAATTCTGGAGACCGCCCTGTTTGTAGAGGGACGAAGAAGAAGAAGAGCATGACCACCCACTTGTTTGGATGGTTTGCCTCGATTCTGTCATTCCGTTTTTCGACTTCCAGAGAAAGTGTGTGTGTATGGCTGATGTTGGCTGTAATTGCTCTTGGTCTCGTTTCTTCTCGTTGAACATGATTCTGAAAACTTCTCGCTGCTGCTTCGAACACTTTTCAGATGGCATTATAATTTTCTTGCTGCCTTCTGAAAATGTTAGAAAAACTTGTGGTTTTCAGCTGCTTCGGTAGGCGTGTCCTCAAGGAAAAACTGACTGGAGGGAAACCCTATAATTTTGTTTCACCTCTGTTCGACAAGCAGATTAGGTTCTCAAATCTATACTAGTTTTTCTTGCTCTAGTTTTTCTTCTTTGAGAGGAATAGGAACATTTGTTCTGTTTTGAGACTTGTAGGCTTGTACCCGAGCCTAGGAAAACAGTTATTCATTTAGACTAAGGGTAAATACTCTTATCACTTCCATTTTTCATAGACTCGGCAATCAAAGTTTGCCCGAAAGCATGGAATAGGCTTAGCCTTTGTCCACCACGAAAACTTCTCGAAGAAAGAGGCGAAACTTAAAAGTGCACAAAAAGGGCACTGAAGCTTTTTTCTCTGGCACACGCACACACTTCCGACCCTCCGGCTCGCATAGCTTCTCGGCGAGACCGCCCATCATCCGAAGGTGTCGGCGGCGCGGCGACCGGGCACGGAGGGCCTCCTTCCAGAAGAAGAAACGGCAACACGACATGCACTTTCCTCTCTCTCCGGTCTCCCCTAATCATATATTCCATCCGCTTCACTGATCTCATTTTTCCATGCATTCTCTCTCTCTTCTCGTACTCTTCTCGAGGCGCCGCGCCGACCACCACGACGCGTCGCCACACACGTCGGGAAGGAGAGAGTGTGTGAGATGAAGAGACGCAGAGAGGGTAGAGAAAGGGAGCAGAGTGGCGGGGCGAGCTGAAAGAAGGGAATGTGTATTGCCCCGGCCGGTCGGCCAATGTTTATATGCCGATGATGATGATGATGAGGGCAGAAAAAAAGGGCAATAAGGGAGGAGAAAAAGAGTTGCCAATCGTCGTAAACAGGGCGATGATGAGGGTCCCATGGCTTCGGCCATTGGGTTTCTTCGACTCTCGAAGAGAGGATCCGAAGGGTAAAAGGGCAGCGTATTCGGGGAGTCAAACAAAAAGTTGATCAACGGGATATGGGCAGGTCTTTTCTATTGGAGGGCGATTGCCTCGGGAGGAAAATTGGACTTTTGAAAGGCTCGCTATAGCTCAAACCTTCAGCGATTAGTAGTCCGGTTCAAATTCTGATAGTGTCAGCTAGTTTCAATGCGCATCTTGGTATAGAGGTCCTTTACGTACCGTCACTTTGGCCCGATTCATCACTGCTCCGGTAACAGATATCAGAAAGTAGTCAGCTAACAACTCTACGCTTCAATTTCAAAATCCATTCGATCACTCTTTGGTTGAGCTCATCACACAACTCACAATGACTCCATCGAAACCAAAAGTGATTCTCAAAAAAGACTGGGACTAGACCTACTCTAGCAGATATCCCTAATCTCAGACACTTTTTCCTGTGGCGCCAGTTAATCCGTTCGAACATCTATATCGCCATGATTCCTCCTTGCCACTTTCGCACTTTTTGCTCTTCACATATCGCAAATATGAGGAGCATGTACAACTTTCGGAAGTTGTGTGTCAGAGCCTAATAAGCTCTTCCTGCGAGGCTCCGCCCACATTCAAAATGAAAAAGTTTCTTGCCGAGCATCTTCATCATTTGATACAACGTTCTGGGTTCTTTTCTTCTCTGGAAATTGTTCTAATTTGGAGCGGCGTCTTCCTTTAAAATTGATTCGATATCCTCGAGCGTCGTGCGTCTCAAAAATCATTTAAGCTTGCACACAGCCAGAAGAAGTTTTGAGGAATGATGAAAAAGGAGGCAGGAGGACGAGAAAAAGAAGAGGATTCGCGTTTTCTTCTCTGCTTTTACGTATTCATATTCTCATCATCACCGGGACTCGAGATCTTGACCAAAAAGACTTTCACTTTCTTGTAATTTGATCTCTTCTATGACCGTACGCTGGTTGTAATTCTTTTAGTGAGTCTATCTCGGTCTTGATCTTCTCTTCAAAGGAACCGCGTGAACTTTCCCTTCCAATCGACTCCAAAGACAGACCGCTGCCAATTAAAACAGATCATGTGATTAGCGGCCCCTCTCTTTTCACCCTCCGTTTTCGCTTACTGTATACTTTTCTTGCTCTTTCTCTCGCACTTGACACTCGAATCTTCAGATATATAAATGGAGGAAGCAGAAGACCCCAGTGAAGAAATGTCACCCCCGCACTTAGAGAAAATGGAGTACCCGGAGCCTATCCCAACTCTAAACAGTCTGCTGTTAGGGCAACCGTCTCTATCCTCCCTGTCAGCTGCTGCTGCTTCACTGCTTTTAACCCCAAACAGCTCGTTCCACACGAGTAGCTCTTCAGAAGCAGAGAGTTCTCCGAATTCTTCCGCGTTTCTGTGGGCGTCGTCTTCCTGTTCCTCCTCTTCCTCATCTGAAGCTTCCACGTCATCTGAACCCACTTCTTTGCTTGTCTGGCCTCCTACAGCGCCGACGTTAGCTTCTATCTTCGCGTCGGCTCCAGAAGAGCCGAGACCGGTTCCCCAGTTGGAGAGTAACAACTTGTTTGTGACTTTCGGAGATCTCATCAAACATGTTTCAGAGTCGTTGTGTAAGTTACAAAGTTCTCGTGAGCTCTAAGAAGTCAAAGATGTCATAAACCCACCAAAAAATAAAATATCTTAGTTTTCAACCATTGTTTTCAGTCGCTCACACCGACGGAATTCTCTCTGGTCTGTCGGCATCCGGACCGCCAGTCGCCGACATCTCTATTCCAGTCGTTGAGAATCCAGATGCATCATCAGCTCCAACCTCAGATGCGTCAGCAGCCTCCGTCGCCTCGTCATCAACCAATCCAGTCCCAGTTGTCAAGTTCACGAATCAGACGACTCCGAACGGAAGTACTGTGGCCACTTCGGTCGGGCAAAATGTCCGTCTCACAGTCAATGTAAGTCGGGAGTGAGAGTGACTAACGAAAGTAGCTGAATTACAGCTAATTAATATTTTCAGAAGAGTATGCCATAATTATGTATTTTTTTCAGGGAAAGCGCGTGGGACGTCCACCAGGAACCTTCAAGAGACCACCAAACAACCCAGCACCGAACACCAGCAACGGAGATGAAACCGAATCGGACACTTCTTCGGATCTCACTTGCCGCTGGAAGGACTGCATGCAGAAGTTCACTGCACTCAAGGGACTCGTCGAGCACGTCCAGGAGAAGCATGTTCAGTCCACCGAGCAGGAGCATCACGCGTGGCGTTGTGAATGGGAGGGTTGCGATCGGAACGAGACGTTCAAGGCTCTCTACATGCTCATTGTGCACGTTCGTCGTCATACCGGAGAGAAGCCGAACAAGTGCGAGGTTGGTGGAACAGTTGGGCTGAAGAGCTTTTGGCACGTTCAGATTTTTGGGGATGTTAGAGTAGCTTGTCCGTTGAAATATTTTATAGCTAACACTATTCTATGATTTCCGTATTTTAGTACCCTGGCTGTGGAAAGGAGTACAGCCGTCTGGAGAATCTCAAGACCCATCGTCGTACACACACTGGAGAGAAGCCGTACAAATGCGAGTTCGCAGATTGCGAAAAGGCTTTCAGTAATGCCTCGGATCGTGCCAAGCATCAGAATCGTACTCATTCGAACTTGGTTAGTTTGATTTTTCACGGATCTTGGCATAACTACCTTGCTGCTTCCCTCATACTATGTCTGAATCACGTTTTTCTGTTTGCTCAGGTGTCCCCCGTTAGGGACCACTTATCTGTTTTCATTTTCTCCAATCGAGTACCCACAAAAACCTGATTCAGAGCGACGGCTCCCCCGTGACGGTGACCGGCGGGAAAACACGAACAAGATTTCCATTGCAGAAACCGTACTCATGCCAGATCCCGGGCTGCCAGAAGTCCTATACCGATCCGTCGTCTCTGCGCAAGCACATCAAGGCTGTGCACGGAGACGAGGAGTACGAGAAGGCCAAGAAGTCGCGGCCCCCAAACTATTCAAATCGTCGTCGTCCGGACCCTCGCATGCCTCCGCCAACTGGAGCAATGTCTCATCCGTATCTCGGTGCAACCATTCCATCTGTGCCAACTGGTCCGACGGGTCACAGTGTTCATCAGCAGAACTTTGTAAGTCTAAACTCAGCAAAAATCATTACGTGTATATCCCTCTATGCATGCCATTTTCTTCCTTCACACATAATTTCCCTATCCTCACCAACTTCTCCCTAACACTTCCAAATCCCCTCATTTCTCCGTTTTTTTCTAGCTCAATTTGGCTCTGGCTCAACACCATCATCATCAGCGTGCTCAATTCATGGCGGTACGGGAACTTTTCATAATTTTCATTTTACTTATAACAGTGACTTCTGAGTTTTTTTTTTTTGGGAGCACGATTTGCACAAACTCTACCCCATTTCTTACCTGTCACACTAGTTACCCTCGTAACGATTTTAGAATCTAGTTTAGCCCAATCTGAAGATGATCCTCAAAAAGTAAACATTTCAGAACCAAGCCCCTTTGATGGATCCGACTACCGCTGCCGCAGCCGCTGCTCAAGTGTCTCAGGCCCAAGCTCAACAGGCGCATTTATTTCAAGCCCAAATGATGCAACAACAGCACATGGCTCAAATGCAGCATCAACAAGCGGTTATGCAGGCTCAAATGCACCAAGCCGCTCTTCAACAAGCCCATGCTGCCATTCTCCAGAACAACATTCTCAGTGCTCAAGGACTGATGCCCCAGTTTCCAACAATGACTCCCATCAATCCAATGGCTCCAATGGCGGCGATCAATCCAATCAATCCAATGGCTTCGATGCTCACTCCTAGAGCCCCAGCGAATGTGATGGGTCTTCTCCAGAATCAACAGCAAGTCACTCCACCTACTCCATCCATGTTGCCGTTGACTCCACATACTCCGATCACTCCGATCACCCCGATCAATCCATTGACTCCACTCACCCCAATCGGAGCAACCACTGGACCAATGTTCACCATGCCAAACCTCATGCTTCAAGCACCGGTTCGTGTCGAGGCATTCGTCCCGACTTCAATGGCTCCAATCCCAATGGTTCCGGTCTCTGTCGCTCCGCCTCCAGCAATCGAAAGACCATTGCTCCGTCAGCAAATGGAGACCACCAGAGTGCCAGTCGTCCCATCTCCACACCCAGAGGAGGAGGAGGATATGTCGGATGACGAGGAGGAGAATCCAAGATCTGCTCAAGTTGTCACTGTCTCTCGTGGTGGATCCAATGACAGAGGGTCTGGATCAGGATCGGGATCTCCTCGTTCAAGTGCTTCCAGTGGAAGTGGAACTATGGAGACCGCTGGATCAGTTGCTCAGAATGGGAACAGAAGCAGTAGCACTGGAGGAATGAGAGGTGAGTGACAGCAATCTCGACTTTGGAAATCTTAATGAAATTTTAGGTTTCTTGATTGCTGACATTCTCCAAATGGCATGTGACATGAACAGTTCGCGCATGATTGTGGATGGTGAGTTCAAGAAGTTTTTCTTGATTACAACTTCTATTTCCAGCTCTTCACTTGACTGTGTTCGACATCAATTGCAGAGACACATTGTTCGCCATTTATAACACCATCGAATTCGTTTGTAAGTCTACGAAAATGGACTTTGGGAGAGGACTACGACTTCCGACATTCCATGAGATGGAAATGCTCCAATACTATTATCACTGTCCGATGAGTTCGTTCGACCGTTCAAAGTTCCATCAAACCGATGAAGCCCGCATACGTGCAAATACTTTCTGGCGTTTGATCAACCACCACAATTTGGAAGTGAGACATCCCGTCAGATCGGTTTCCCTTGAGACAGATGAAGGTTTCGTCGATGCTGCCCGCCAGGGCAATAATCGTGGTCTTCGTTTGGTTCCAGTGAGAGCCGAGCAAGAGTTCGACGATGGATACGATGACGATTCGAGTGACGACGATTTGCCAGGGCTCAATCTGGGAGGCATGGATGTCATGGTTCAGAGAAGACGTCGTGCGGTCCGTCGCGAGGCTCTCAAACAAGCCTACATCGCCGAGCAAGATCACCAGTATGGAAATGTGGACGGAGGATTCGGTGGAGGGGATGAAGGAAACAGAGACAACGGACAGATCATGCAGGATAAGACGGTCGCTTTCGTCAGCACTGTCCCGGAGAAGAAACCGGTTACACCGATGAGCGTGACCGATTTCCATGCTCAGGCCAAGACTGCTCGTGGCAAATGTGATAACTACGTTGAGAACGCCGGTTTGATCCCGGTCCTCAAAGTACACAACACGGATGGATCATGTCGTGAAGCACCTCTCTCTTCACTCAATGTCTACCGTCTGATCAAGGATGAGAAGCACCGCAAGAGTCTCCTCCACTTCATCAACTTCTGTGTTGATCGATCCGAACTTCAGAAACCCAAAACTTCCACTGAGTACCTGGAGGACAAGTCGCCAAACAATTTGTTTGTCCAGTATGAACGTATTGCAAATGGTATGTATTGAGTGTATTTTTATGAAAGACCCTTCTTATTTTCAGGATTGTTCAACCCCTCCAAACATGATCTCGACATCGTCATAGACGAGGTTGGCCTCGGTTGCTCATCGGTATGTTGTCTTCACGTCTTGTCTTGTCGTTTTTCCCTACCTTACCTTTGTAAAATGCACCTTTTAAAAAAAGTGGGCGAAAAAGTGAACATTCTAGTTTCAGGCATCCCCGTCATCGGTCAATTCGATGCTCCCAGAGTTGGAGTTGGACGAAGTCGATGAGCTCCTGAGCACAGACTCCACAAGCCTCGGAACTTCCCGCCGTCGCTCATCCGACGATTACTCGGATGCTCCATCGGAGAAGAGATCTCGCCAGTTCTGAATCATTTTCTCGCTCTCTCATGGATTACTATTCATACTGCAATCTCCACTCTAATCTCAGCAATTGTTCCCAGTATCCAAATCTAGTTCAGTTACTCATGACCCGTCTCCCGACTCTCTCAGTTCTCTCCAAGTTTACCACATTCATGTTTCCATACTTTTCTTCGTTCTATCTATCATTTCTTGCAAAAAAAGTTGACACTGTTCCATTATAGATTCTTGCCTTTTTCCCCTAAACTGAAACCCGATCATTTGTTTCTCTATCCATCTCAATTTGTCTCTATATTGCCAGTTACTACCCATCCCGATAGCCCAGACCCAACACACACACAAATCTTATTTTAATGCAATTGATCTCGATGTTCTCGCCCTCCAGGGTATCATGTTTTCTCTCCTCTTCTTAACCTTTTTCTATTGTACCGAGCCACAAAAATTGAGCTCATGTGTCTATGAATTGAATTTATGTTTGTCTCTTTGTTTCACATTTGAATCTAGTAGCCCCCCGAAAACTTGTACTTTCCTCCCCATGATTCGTTTCTTCTCCTGGCATCTCTCTCTTCCTTTCGTCGTACTGAACAAAAATGTATTATAGAAGAACTCCGCGCTCTGTTAGTTTCCAAAACACCTGTCCCTTTTAGCATACTAGTTTCAACCTGTTTTTTTTGTTTCCTGTTTCTTTTTCTGTTCACCCGTACTCCTCCTTCTTCTTCTTTTTCCTGTCTGTCGGCTACATATCTGTCCTTTCTTCATTTTCCAAACAAAAAACAACAAAGTTCCATTCTCTCTTTTTCTCCTCCATCCCCAATCCATTGTGCATTCTCATATATATTTTGCTACAAAAATAAAAACTTCTTTTAGAAAACAGATCTTTGTGTTTTCTGAAGACATCACGACGACGAGCACAAGGAGGTGAAAATCAAGAAAGCCTCAAAATTTCATCTTCGACCGTTTTGGACCGAAAATAACGCACGGAAACGGAAGACGGAACAAAATAAATTTTAGCGGAAACGGAAGACGGAAAAGTTAACGCTAGCGTTGAATGCTTTCCAGTTAGACAACGGGAGGCGGAAAAAGCAAAACGGTGTTCTTCACTGTAAATAACGTGATTCATGTTAAAACGGAAAAAAATATCCAGACGGAAGTGAAAAACGGAATAGGCAAGAAGGGCAGAAGACGTTAGACGGAATGCCGTCAGACACTCACGGTTTCGAATCGAACGTGGTAGACAAAAGAGCAGATTCTTCGTGATAAAATCTTCAGAAACAAAACACTGCGCAATCTCATTCATTTTATACAATTTACATTCGATTTTTGAATATTCAAATTATCAGAGAACAGCAAGATTCGAAAGTAAGTTCCCTTACTCATCCCCTCCGATCAAATTCAAATGTTGAGTGGATGGAAACTATGTGAACCTACAAGAAGTCAACAAGACTCCTCAAAAACATCGAGGCGACACCTACATGAATATACATTGTGGCAATACGTACATGAATTTGGGCGATGTGAAAGTTGGACAACAGCCACCACCTCTGGCAAAGTCTCCCGCCACCAAACGTACTCAATTGAAGAAAGCGGTTTCTCCGATTTCTCCAGTTGGAACTCCTTCAAGAACGCCGAGAACTCCAAGAACTCCGACACCTACAAGAACACCAACTGGAATGGGAAGTACTCCGACTAGAACCCCGCCAAGGACTCCTCGAAAGCCACTCGCTGCGAGAACTCCCCCAATGACGGCGTCTCCCGCATTGTCGCCTCAATCACGTCGCCCAACTCGAACTCCGCCCACAAGGAGCCCGGCGAAGAATCAAATGTTTACTTCAACTGCTTCTTCTGGAGTCTCAAATACATGTATTCCATCCACAACCACAACTTCAAATACTGTCACTCCTGTGTCAATCGATGGTCAATCTGCGATCACTGTCAACTACAACGGAGAGATCACGCCGCCGGATAGTTTCTTCGAAAGTTCCAAAGACTCTCCGAAAATTGTTTATTTTGTAAGCAACTTCAGTGAACAGGTGTTGCAGACGCACTCTATAGCTATCTTCCAATTTTTCAGGTAAAAACGGAATAACTAAGTTTTTCATTTGTTCATCATCAGTTTCTGGTGACACACTGATGAAAAACAGGTCAACTGTTTTGAATTTTCCACGTGGTGAAAAATCGGAAAATTGAGATAGAGTGCGTCTGCAATACCTGTGCAGGGGTAGTATTTACATCATTTTCATAAATCACCGGAAAGTATTTCAGATTCGTTTCTGCACTTATCTAGTTTTCATACTTTCTTCCTTCGCATTCACCTTATGGACACTTAACGTTCTCGCCGGCCTTCATTATATGGAACTTCCTTTTTTCGAGGATAAATTTATGGAGTATGGCTGAAATTTCAGCGCTAAGAATAAATGTGTATTCAGTTCACCGAGTATATTATATTTGACAAAATTACAGGAGAGGTTCAATAAAGTTTAGTGTTGTTAGATATTCCAGGTGGTGGATGGATTCTCCTCCAAGTAGTTTTCGATCAAGGCGATTAGATCGTTCTTAGTCTTGCTCTTGATAGATTTCGGCGCCCCACAGTGTTCTACGGCCATCGCAACGAGTTCATCTTTCTTGAACTTCGACATCTGGTCAGCCGCGATACACTCTCGAACAGTCATCGCTTTCTTAGGATCTGGCTGAGTTCCAGACTCGTCATCTGTCTTTCGTTTTCTGCTGGCTGTCTTTGGTTTTGCCTTCTCTTCTTTCATCTCCTCAGTCAATCCGAATGATTCCACAATGTTATCGATTTGGGTGCCGACTCTTTGAAGACGGTTGGGAATTTGGAAGTAAGGTTCTGAAAGAGATTATTATGCCAGATACAAAAAACTTTGTACCCACCAAGAGTATCCCTTCTCTCTATAAGCTCCTCTCCAGTTGCCTCCAAACAAAGAGCAGATCTCTCTGATAGAAGACGTGGATTTTCATAGAAACTCGGATTATAACTCATTGTCAGTTTCTTCACAAACTGTTTCATTGCGTCCACTTGGCCGTCAGATGGTGTGGTGGTCAAAGCAGTCTGTTGCTCTTCGAATCGACGGAAATCGTCACGAAGTTCTTCACGGAATGGAAGACCGACTAGCATGAATCCCTCGTGGAGCCATTCAGACGAATCCACTTGAGCACGTTGTTGTTCCAGACGAACCTGAACAAATATATTCATATTATTTGTGTGCAGGCAATTCGTACCAAATCTGGCTTCTTGTCCTCCATCTCATCACCGTCCTCTCCTCGACTCGCCTCTATTAGCGTCGAATCCTTCTTGAATGGAACAAGGGCAACGATTCTCATCTTTTGTTTTGATCTACTTTGATATTTAGCCACCATCGCCTGTTGTCTCGCCCAGCATCTATCCAAGAGAGCACGATACATATTAGTGCTTCCCAAAGTGGTCTGATCATTCGGTTGGATAATCTTGGAAGAAACGACGGAGACTTCTCGATCGACTCGATCCAGTGGAACAAAGCCAATGACATCCACTCCCTTGGCGTTCACTTCATTCATGAACTCATACTGCTCCCCGTCCAAGATGATTTTCTCTCCGCCCAATACAATCGACTTTTTGAGATCGCGTCGGTTACGAACAGCTTCCTCTTGGATGAGTCCTGAAATGGAGGTAGTAGGAACGTCACATCAGTTATTTTTCTTACTGCACTTCTGCAAAGTCTTCTCTGTTTCGTCAAGGCTAGCCGATGTTCCTGGAGTCTCATCTGGATCAGCACCGCCTTCTACCTCTAACTTTGCTTGCTTCGTTACATATCCCGCAGTTTTGACGATCTTCTCTTCTGTGTCAGCCGTGTACTTCTGGCTATGATCCAAAGGTTTTGCTTCCATCACCATCGAGAACCTGAATATTCAAAGAATTAAAAACAAAGGGTGCTTCGTCAAGCATACACAGAGACGTCAAAAGTGACTCCTGGTCCAACATTGACTGTGAGTGTTGCATGAGAACGTTGAGCAGTGATCTTCTGACGGATACGAGCTGCTGCATCGCACTCCGTACTGAAAACCTCGGTATCAAGTTGATACTAAAGATTACCCATATTATGTCAATCGCAACATTGTCAAAATTACCCATGGTTCCTTGCGTTTCTCCTCCTTGTCTTGTGGTTTGAATCCATCTTCTGGTAGTAGGATGACTGAAAACTCACCAAGCGTTTTGCGATGTCCAAGGCCGATTATTTTGGTGACCGCGGTTTTGGTGCGCTTCTAAATACAAATCGAATTTATTAAATCATGTTTACTACTGACAAAGTATGAGGACTCCCAGAAATCATCTCTTCCGAACGGATTACGATTGTTGGTAAGGTAGATAACCGATTGGTGCCGTGTGTTTGGACAACTCGCGAAGACACGTTTGCAGTAGTTGAGAATATTGGAGAGGTCTGATTCGTGATGACCACCAGTCAAATTTCCAACAGCAGAAGAAAGAGATTCTTCCTCTTTGATTTCTTTGATCGTATTCACTTCTTCTTGACCAAGAACACCCATCGGAACGAGCAGTGTGCTGTTCTCGAGGCCTTCAGTCTCCGAATTCTTCTGCAATATTCATGGCAATAAAAACTATAGTACATTCAACACCTACAGTTCCGGTGACTATAACTCCGACATGGTTGTTCAAACTTCTCGAGCAACACACTCGAACCATTTCATCGAGGACCAACTTCAAAGCTACTCGGAATTCCGGATCTTCTCCAGATTTCGATGTCTCGAACATCGCTGGATTTCCATCAATCACGAAAAACGTGTACTTCTTGTTGGCGGCTCCTTCGAAGTCATCCTCTTCGAAACGGGTTTCATCCATCTTTAAGAGAAAGTTGGTATCAGCTCGTCTAAGAGTGATGAAATAAAAAGAGCGCGTTGAAACTCTTCAAAATTTTCTAACTAAATATGAATCAATTCAACTTTTATCAATGGGTAAGATGGGTGAATAGTTAGATGAGGCAAATCTGAACGAATTCTCGCAACATGGTATATGGTACAGATATGATTTGAGTATAAGAGAAAAAAATTAGAGATTTGTCAAACTAGATTTTCAACATTGGAGCGAAAATGTATGAAAGATCCACTCGATTGTAGGAGTTGCGTTCCAGATACTTTTTGTTGATCTGATTGACGATCTCCATTGAATCTATCCGACACGCTGTGAACTGCTGACGGTCACGGTTCTCGGCGGCTCCTGAGCATTAAAAATATATGGGAGGGTTAAAATTAGATTCTTACTTTTTTGGGAATCACTCATTTTGCGAATGGCAGCCTCAACATCGAAAATTTGACGGAAGAACATTTGCTGATCGAAAAGTTGCTTCGAAGTGTATTCACGACGCAGAACCCCCGTTGAGCAGCGAATGCACTCTAAACCTTCACGGCACCATTTCATTGTTTGGATTCTAGTTTTGAATTCACAAGTCGGCTCGTCGCATCTGGAAAAAAAAACACTTACAGTAAAATCTGTAATAGTGGCAGCCTCACTTGAAAGACGTTTATCTCGGTTTGAATCAGGAATTTCGTATAGTTGCTAACTAATGAAACATGGGGGTGTCTGATAATGACTACATTTCATTAGTTGATAGCTTCTCAAAATGTTTAATGCAAACCGAGGTAAATTATCTTGAAGTGAGGCTGATTACGGGTTATATTTACGGTAAACAACGACCGACAACTTACTTGTATGCTGAAAGATGATGTCTGGCCACGAATTCACCCAGTTGACGGTCGATTTGATTGAAGATGACAGCTTGATGCTCTGCCGACTCCCATGATCCTTCGCATTTCTCACATCCGGCAATCAAGAAACGGGGAGAAGTGGGGTCCGTCTGAAAGGGAAGAACTTTCGGTGGACAAAAATAAAGGAAAAGTTGCTTCGAAATTTTGCACACCAACTTGCGAAATCGTCATGCCAACCTCGTTTTGTTTGTGTCTGCGTCTCACTTACCACACAATCAAACGTTTCGCGAATGATATTGGAATGACCACACCCTGGGTGAGGGCAAACAATAAGCACCCCTTCGCATGTGTCGTAATTCTGAAAACTGTTATGAAGGAAGAGAACGCTTCAGACAAAATGTTACCTCTTGCTGCCAAGCACAATCTTCCTCAGCCGCTTTTTGAGAAGCGTGAGCAGCAGCCGCTCTCCGGTAGTTGGTGGAATCCAAGCCAAGATCTTCTGCGATTCGAACAGCATCAGTTTCTTCGATTGGTTCAATGAGGCGGGAGACGACGGGGTGAATTTGATGAGCAAGATAGTAGAGCAGATCTGGAAAACACATTTATAAAAGTGTTTCTAGAAGTCAATACGTTTACCAATTTTCAAGTTCCTATTGTCCACCATTTCAGTGCGATGATAGGCTCTTTGAGTGGCTGCATTCTCAGTTCCATCTTCACAAATCACGTACTCCACAATATCATTGTGTCTCAGGTGGAACTTTCCACTCTTGTTTAGTCTCTGGGCAACCGCTGCATGGGATTGAGCTTTGACGTCCGTGTATTGTTCTGGGTTTCGAGTCAGCTGTTTACTGATTTGGAACATTTCAAGCGGAACTTCTCCAGCATCCAGTCTCTGGCGGATGTCTTTGAGAAGATCGTCGATCGCGGAAACCATATCATCGCGTGTCAGAGAAGGGTCCAAAATTTTATCGACTACTTCACTGTAAAATTGAAACTAACAATTTTTTCACAAATGCTTGTAACTTACTTTCCCGTCTGTTTCGCCAATTGAGACCAGTCTCTTCTGACAATATCGAGTCCCTTCAACTCTTTGGCTTCCACTTTCGTATCTGGATTGATGGTCAGCGCGGCGTATTTTTTCTTCTTCAGCAACAACATTCTTTTGAAGACTCCATCCAAGTCGAGTTCAAGCAGTCGATGACATTTGTTAACTGCCTTCTTGATTTCAGTTCCCAATTTCTTGGCCACCTCCAAATCATCCTGGTTGGTGTTGATCATGATGGAATCAGTATCTCCGTAGACAACGGAATAACCCATTTTCTCCACAAGATCCTTCGAATGCATTAGAATTTCTCTACCTTTTGCGGTTACCAGAGCAGCAAGAGGTTTGGCGTAGAATCGAGAATATTGGAATCCGAGACAGCCGTACATCGAATTTGCAGTGAGTTTGAGAGCCATTTGACGAATGTCCATTTGTTTTCGTTTGAACTCGTTTCTTTCCGTCTTCATAAGAGCCTTCACATCTCGACGGCATTCTACAAGTTTCCGGATTTCACGAGGAAGAACTCCTTCAACGTCTGTATTCTGAGGAACCGACAGCTGCTCATCACTATCTTTTGCGTACTCTAGTGTTGTATAACAAATGTTATACTCTTGAATGATACTTGGATAGAGTGAGTTGAAATCGAGCAGCAAGATGAGTGTCTCGTACAGTCCCTTCTTCGGTTCCAACACCAATCCTCCTGAATACTGTGCTTTTCCGCTCTTCTTTTCCTCTCCACCTTCTTCCGATTGCTGTTCTTTCTTCTTTTTGATGTCGAAAGCGTTATACTTGTCGGGAGCGATAAGATCAGCCTTCTCAAAAGCGTGCAGCAAAAGATATTCATTTCTTTCGGCTCTTCCTCCCATCATTGTTCTCGAAGTGATACCACCGACAATTTGAGAGATTTGTAGGTACAGTGGAAGAGCGTTCAGACGAACGACGATTCGAATGGATAGTAAAAGATCGTGCCACGACCAGTTGATCAAACGAATCAAATCTTTCGAATCGCTGAAATATAAAATCTTAAACAGAGCAATTCAATTGAAAAACATACGAATACAGATGCGGGATTTCATTGGCATAAATTTCGCTTCGAGCTGCTCCGAGAATCTGCTGCGAAAGCTCACTGAGATCGAAACTTCTCGATTTCACCAATTCCATAGCAGATAGTTTCGAATCGAGCAACATTCTTCCTGCTGTCAGCTCCCATTGTCCAGATTTTGAATGTCCCAGTTTCCCAATGTTGATGGAACGTTTGAGGCGAGAAATTCGAGACCAGTTCGGAAGTTTCAGCTTTTCGAGACGTGAAACTAGAAGGGCAATTGATGCAGATAGATCATGACCAACAATCATATCCGGTTCTTCGTCATTGATTTCCGCAAGGAATAGAGTGAGAAGAGCCTTCTCGTTCGGGACTGTCTTCACGAACTTGGAAAGTTTGTCTGATTCGAGCCGTTTTTGTATGTCGTACGGAAGAGATCCACCATGCGGTTTTGTCACCACTGAAAACGAATTTCATGAAAAAAAAAACATGATAAAATTTTACTTACAGCATCTCGGTTTGAAATCATTGCTCTCGCCACTTGGGTGAGTTAGGTTACATTTGGAATTGATCAAAGTCGAAATCATGCAAATCTCGTTCTCTTTCTTCTCGTTCAAAGTGGTCACAACGTTCAATGCAAGAACTCTGATAGACGGTACTGCGAAGGACCCCTTAATCTTCTCCAGATCCTCTCCTTCAAGATACTTGATGTTTCTCATCTTCTCCATATCCACTTCAAATTCGTACTTGCAGTTTGAAGTTTTGGCTTTTGGGTCAGTGTAATTGTAAAGATCAATCCATCCGGGACCCATGAATTTCTTCTCGATTAGAAGACGTTCCAACGGATTGACAGAGGTGTTGAAGGTGTGAGAAAATGTGTCGCCACTGAGGTCGCTTGGAAGTTTTCCTTTGTTCGCCTGTAACAAAAACACAGATGCCCTTGTTGAAATAATCACTTACTGGATACAACACTTCCATCAAAGGTGTTTTAGTTCCTCCACCATTTCCAAAACTTTCGTCACGAATCAACTCCTTCTCCACCATTTTACACTTGAATTCTTGAGTGTGAAACTTGTGTTTCAAGACATCTCCAATCTCCTTGTGCAAGTCTGCCAGATTCGATTCTTCTCCAGTTCTCAGATTCTAAAAAAGGGAGTCATAAGAATGAACATTTCTTTTCATTAGCTTACCTCCGACCGTGGCATGAAATAAACTTTTCGGCAGATGTTTTTGGCAACGATGGCACATGTCTCCCAGGTGGACGCACTAGTTTTAACCTTTCCAAACAAGTAAACAGTTCCGTTCGATTTGTGCACGTCTTCATAGGCATCTATCCAGTACATTCTGATTGCTTTGACTTCTTCGCTATCATCACTCGTTACATAAAATGGCTCCGTGCCTGTTTTCACCTCAACCTTCTCATTCTCATCGTTATCATCCTCTTGGCTTCCTGTCCAAACGTCTTCGATCACTCGAAATTTGGCGAGATTATCCTCTACTTCTCTCATTCTGTTTGCTGTAACTTTCTCATCTTCATCGGCTTCCATTTTCAAAACTTCTTTATTTTCTTCAACATCAGTTGCACCGGGTTTCCTACTAGCAACCGGAGAGATGACTTCTTGTTTGATAGGAGAATCGATCACAGCATCTTCAATCTCTGGAACACCATAGTCCTCATCGTCTTGCTCTGATTCTGGTTCCGGTGTCTTCTTTCGAACAACAGGCGCTTGGAAACGTTGAGTAGTTACTGATGTTTTCGGTTTCTTAGCGATCGGGCGAGGGGCTAGGGGATCAGAACCAGGCGATTCCGCACACCTTCCTCTTTTGAATGGATTCGAAGGAGCAGTTCTGTGTGGTTTATAATCACCTTCACCGTTGTCATCGTCTTTCAAAGACTCGAGAATGCTATTGAGATCATCATCGTCGTCCATGCTCGCTTTTACTTTTGACTCGTCGACAATTGGTCTCTTGGATGCTGTGGAAGACAGAAATGAGTCCATCGCTCCTTTCTTTCTCTTTTCTTTCTTTTCCTTCTTAGACTTTTTGTCGTTCTTCGATGAAGATTCCCGTGGTTCATTATCTTCGTAATCTTCATAATCATCCTCCTCGAAGTCCACACCAGTGTCAACATACCCCATTCCATCTACAATATGAATATAAAAACAAATTGAATGTAGTTTTCCATTGGCTATTTACCATCATCCACAACGAAATTATCAGCCTGTCTTTTCGACACAATCTTCTCATACTCAGCGTCATCTACAGTGTCATAGACATCCTCGACTTCGAGCTGAAACCCATATTTTCCTGTCTTAAATATTTGAAAGCTTGATCTTACATCTGGCCTGTGCCCTCTTCCAGATGCACGTGCTTGTTTCAACTGCTCAATAGCTGACATGGCTTTGGCAGTTTTCACACTGACACCACAACGGCGAGAAGAGCGCCGAACATCAGCTTCCGCATTGTTTTCAGAGTCTGACATCTGAAATATTTCATATTTGGAAGATTTTCATGATTTTCAGAGCTAGAGCATGAACTTAAAATGTCAAAATTCTCTGAAATGTGTTAACTAAAGAGGAATATTCGAAAGTTTGGTTCGCGCGGTTGTTTCTGAAATGCGACAGAGCGCACTTGCGGCACCGAGAAAGAATTAATTTGTTTATTTCTTTCTGCAGCTCTTTCTTTTTCTCATCTTGTATACTCGTTTTCAGCACTATTTTTGCAGATGGTGACGAAGAAAAAAGCAAGAAAAAATGAAGACTTCAAAAAAGTAAAGCTGAAGGTTGGAAAAAAGCTGAAAAAGACAACAACAACAGATACCACTATCAAAGGTAGTTTTTCGATTGAACTGGTTCTTTTTCGATCGCTAAATTTACAGCAAAACGGGTGGTTCTGGCTACTCAATTAGAAGAAAAAGTTGAAACTGATGACAGTCCTCTGAGTTTTCGTGGTCTTACACTCGACGAGTTGTGCAAGCAAATGGGTCATTTCAATGCGGTTTGTGACTTAGAAATTGAATTTTCCGGAGCCATATATTTCAGAAAGTGAAAATGAACGCTATCCAAGGATTAAAGCAGATTCTCACATCGCGTCCGGATCTTGTAAACGTTCATCTGAGATTGCTGGTCCCGTGTGTCGCTGTTCATGTCTCCGATGCTTCATTTGAACCTCCAACTAGACAAAATCTTTTGAATCTGTACAAGATTTTGTGCACTGCCTCTGTTCAAGCGATGTCTGCTCATATTACACTTTTCTTAGCACATGTTCTCCGCGCTCTGACCAATATCGTTACAGAGTAAGTTTGAATGGCTTGATTTTCTAGAAAATTCGAACTTTTCAGAGTCCGACATTTGGCTTTGAGCACCCTTTCCTTGCTTCTCGATCGGTACCCATCACTCTGTCGGAACCACGCTGATCTCTTCCCTTGTTTCATTAACTATCTCGGCAGTTCGAAACGTTTGGCTTGGAACAAGCCTGGTCTCATCGATACTATTCTCAATTTCATCAATGTAAAGCGTTTATCGTTTTCTCTATCAAGAAAATGTTTTTCTTAAGGTCTACGACATGAATCGAGAACGGAAAGTGGAAACCACAAATGTCACAATCAACTTTGAAGATAGCAAGACAGATGGCGATGTGAATTTGAAGCGAGTCTTCACTCAAGTGAGTTCATCGTTTAATCGCACCGAAACAAACCTATTTTTCAGAATATGGACGCGAGTCCCTTCGATTTCGGAGTCGTCAGTTCGTCCAAATCACATGCCGTGTCACCATTTGAATTACCCGATGCTCTCTTGACTCTTTCCACTGTTCTGGCTCCAATAATTTGTAAGTTCCAGTTTTAAAATTTAGGTGCGAATGTTTTTTTTTCCAGCAAATATTGTTCTGCAAGATGTAGGTGGTCAATTTATAACTCAAGGAGTAAAGCTGATTGAATATGTTGTCAGAGGAGCCGAGAACCAACCGAATGACTTTTTGCTGAAGGACTTCAGAGTGAGTAGATTTATCACTGTTCTTACAAATTTATAGATCTTATATTGAAAGAAAATCCTTGGGGATCTTTCTCGATGTTTCCTTTGTCATCATTTTCTAAAAACAGAATTTGTATTAACACTGAAGTATTGCGAAATAAGACCCTATTGAAAATAACTTCAAAAAAAAATTAATTTTCATCACTTTCAGAAACAAGTTCATAATTCAATGTCTACTGTCAGAATCGCCATTTCGAAGCGTCAAGGAAAGAGTGACCGCTTCAGGGCTGCCGCCTCTTGGCTCCTTTCTTCTGACCCCTGAAATACATCAGGGCCACTTTCTACCTAGACCCCGCCCACTTTCTCTCAGTAAACATCATTCGTCTTGCTTTCTCTGCTCTCTTTATCTACCACTTCACCTCATTGAACTTTTTTCTTACCCTACGTTGGCTGATAGACGACAAAAATGGCAGACAAGAAAGAAAACCCTCTGCAAAATTATGTCGATTATCAGTCGTTTCCAACTATTTTCTCAACTTTGTTATTTCTCTGTATACCCTTGTTTTTGCTGTCGTTGTTATAGTTGTTTCTGGAATAAAATCAAAACTATATAGATCTCGACACTTTCTGGCTTTCCTTGGTCGTTTCCCACTTCTTTTCTATCCCAATTGTCTTTCTCAAAGGTTTTTTCAAATTATGTTTTATTTTCAGATGGGTTTCTCACCGTTTCTCGACGAATGTCGAGCAGAAGGATTCTGGCCAGTTGGGCCCTCCTGTAATAAGGTTAACCTCGAATCGTCGATCTCATGAGATTCAGAAATTTTCAGATCATCTCGTTTGGAGTTTACTCGTTTTTCATCGTCGTGAACTTCATTGTATTATGCATTCCGAACACACAGAACAATTATCGTCAAATAGGTTTTTTAGCTCACAAATGACAGACAGAGTATGAACGTTTTTCAGATGACGAAGGTCGTACGGTGTCTAAACTCACAATGTCGAAAATTCTCTCAATTTGCTCACTGTTTGCTGTAATCTGCCAATCAATGTTCTACATCTGTTTCGTGTTCTATTTCCATCCTTATACTCATCTCCTTCTGGCATTTTGCATTTCAAAGCTGGTCAGTTCAGCTTTGCATCTGAGATAAGCGGAAGGTTTGGTTGGATGAAAAAAAATCCTATTGCAAAAAATGTTTCAATTGTCATAATGCAGATCACAATAAGATCGCTCGAGCGCAGACTTAACAGCAACATTTCCAGCTGTTTATTGTTCCAGGCGATAGATCTTATTGTGATCTACATTTTATCTGTTGAGACTATTTTAGTAACATTACTGATTCCGGAGATAAACCGCTTTCCATGTTTCCATATCCACCTATAGTTTTCAGTTCTTCTGGATTTTCTCGTTGTGCTCATTCTCCAAATGGCGCAACCAACAACACACCCCGTATTCATTGGCGTTCGCCTTCACATCTGCTCTTCTCATCGACTTCATTCCACTGACTGCATGGAAGAAATACTTTGATGGATCCACTCACAACCGTGGAGATGTCACTTTTTACATAATTGAGTTGTCTCTCGTCAGTATCACCTTCTTCTTTGCAATCGTCACTGGAATTTTCAACTGCTCTGGATTTTCAATGAGAGAATCGGTGAGTTTTTATGCTCTGAAAACTATGTATCAGTGTGGCCCTTTCAGGCTTGGAACAACTTCTCGAAGAAAGTGGTCAAGGTCTCGCCTTACATATGGCCAACCAAATCAATTACGCTTCAACTCCGTGTGGTCTTCTGTCTCTTTTTGCTAATTGTCGGAAGACTCATCAATGTTTCCTTACCAATTCTCAGCAAATGGATTGGTATAAAATGGAAAAAATAGCAAATTCATAGGAATTTTTTTCAGTCGATGAACTCTCCACACCTGACAACTTCCAATATTCTCTTCTATTCCTGGCTACATTTTTGAAATTCCTTCAAGGAAACGGCGCTATGGGTGGATTCCTGAACACTGTTCGGACGTATCTCTGGATTCCAATTCAACAGTACACGACGAGAGAACTGGAAGTGGAGCTTTTCAAGCACCTCCATTCGCTATCTCTTCGTTGGCATTTGTCGAGAAAAACTGGACAAGTATTGAGAGTTATGGATAGAGGAACAAGCTCTGTGAACAATATTCTCAAGTAGGGTTCTGCAATTTGAAGAGCCTCAAAAACACAGAATATTTTCAGTTACATCCTGTTCAACGTTGTACCAACAATTGCTGATATCATCATCGCGGTGATATTCTTCTTCTCTGCCTTTAACGCCTATTTCGGTTTGATCGTATTCGCAACAATGGTTTTGTATTTGGGTGAGTACTAAGAGCTTGGGTCTGAAACCTATTGTTGATAATTTCCAGCCGTCACTATTTCCATCACCGAATGGAGAACACAGTACATAAGAGAGGCCAACGAGAAGGACAATGCGACGTCTGCAATCGCCACTGACTCATTGATCAACTACGAGACTGTCAAGTACTATGGAAACGAGGAGTTCGAAGTGAATCGCTTTAAAAAATCCATTGAAAGGTTTGTTCTTTCTCAAAGTATGAAAACTCATTCTATCTTTCCAGCTACCAAGTAACGGAATGGAAGACTCAAGCGTCTCTAGCATTCCTGAACTGCCTGCAAAACGCGATTATTGGAGTCGGAATGATCGGTGGATCAGTTTTCGTTGTCTACATGATTGTTCACGAGAAGACGCTGACCGTCGGAGACTATGTGCTCTTCACCACCTACCTCCTCCAGCTGTATACTCCACTCAACTTCTTTGGAACCATTTATAGAGTGATCCAAAAAGCATTCGTTGACATGGAGAACATGTTCGATTTGATGAATGATGAAGTTGAAGTCAAGGATCTTCCACATGCCATTCCCTACAAAGATGCTCATGGAACGATTTCTGTGAGAAACCTCAGTTTTGAATACAATACTGGATTGCCTGTCATTAAAAACATCAGCTTCGAAATTGGAAATGGACAGACTGTAGCCCTGGTCGGTTCATCTGGATCTGGAAAGAGTACTCTCATTCGTCTCCTGTTCCGATTGTTCGAATCGACAGAAGGAAGCATTGAGTTCGATGGAACTGATGTTCGAAACTACACGATGCACTCTCTTCGGCAGCAAATTGGAATAGTTCCTCAAGATACAGTACTCTTCAACGACACCATTATGTACAATATTCGATTTGGAAGACCCGATGCTTCAGATGAAGAAGTTATTGAAGCAGCAAAGGCGGCAATGATTCACGAAAAGATTTCATCCCTCCCAGAAGCCTATGCAACGATGGTTGGAGAAAGAGGACTGAAATTGAGTGGAGGAGAGAAACAAAGAGTTGCTATTGCAAGAACGATCCTCAAAAGACCACAGTTCATCTTCCTGGATGAGGCCACTTCTGCCCTGGATACTCCAACTGAACGGGCGATTCAAAAGTGTTTGGAGAAGCTGTGCAAGTCTAGAACCGGTGTTGTGGTTGCTCACAGATTGAGTACTGTAGTCAATGCGGATCTTATTTTGGTGCTCGACAAAGGAGTCATTCTTGAGAGGGGAAAGTGGGTGCATATCCTCCAAATTTACAGTAATAGTGTAATTTTTTTTCAGTCATAAAGAGCTTCTGACCCAAAAAGGAGTGTACGCTTCGATGTGGGAGGCTCAAATTGCCGAGCAACGTGCAAAATCGATCGAGCTGGGCGAGGATGTTCCAAGTGATGCTAGCAGCTGAATCTCTTCTACCATACCGATGTTCAAACTTTTTTGGCCCCGTTTCATTTTTTAAATGCTCAAAATTGCACTTTGCCCCGTATTTCGCATAGATCTCCAAACCGGTGTAGATGCGTTTCTGTGTCCTTTACAATAAAGTCATGTATTTGGAAATGTTTTTATTCAAATATTAGTTTCACATGGAAAGCATCACAAATGTACAGCAAACGGAATAGGAGGGAACATGGCAAATTAGTATCGAAGAAAATGTAAATAAGATGTGAGATTCATTACCCGGATGAGCAGGTGTCAGAAGTGCGAATAAAGAACATTTTTGCAAATTAATTGGTCACTTGAGCTTAATTTTCAAGAAAGATAGGGGTTAGTTTATTATTAAGCTTCCAAATCGATCTTCTCAATCGGCTCAGCGAGCAATTGCTCCACACTATCATCGTGAACATCTTCGTCTCCGAACTCATCACATTCGAGCAGTTGGACACTATGACAGACTGGATTCGGACATTCACGAAGATCGTTCAATGCGAGAATCAGTGGATGTTGTCCACAAGTGACTTGAACGCGGCCGACGCATTCATAACCACATCTGAAACCGAGGTGATAATTGTTCGTTCGCCTCAACGGAAACCCCGAAGAAGCTGTTCCAAAAATTATTCGATTCAACACTCTCTTTCGAAAGGTCGAAATTAATATTTACCTTGGTAACTGGGTAAAAACCGAATAGACCAGGAATCGGCGAGGAGGCCATTCAGCTAGTGTCCCGACATCTCACGGGTTCCGCGCGTCACCATGTTAGGCGTGCGGTGGGCGGGGCGAGCAGTAAAGTGACTAAAAGTGAGCGTTTTTGATGGAGCACAGGGGTACGCAAATGAGGTTAACTTTAAAAGTGTCATAGAAAAGTTGTTTGAAAGTCTATGAAAGGACAAAAATCAATCTGAAATAGTTTTCAATGCTCACAAAAGGCGTTGCCCGTTAGCCCGCCCACATCCCCGCAAAGCACAGTGACGAACCCGTGAGGTGTCCGTACATTGGCGGAATGACCTCCGGCCGAGTTAGTATCAACATCTTGGAACTGCTTCTTCGGGGTGTTCGTTGACACAGAAATGTTATTACCTTTTGCAAACAACATGAGTCTTCTTTCTATCACAAATGCATTCCTTCTCATCCGATTGTGCAATCATCGGAGCAAACGCGTTCGGACGTGGCATCGAATACTTCTGCGGTCCCCCTTTGATATGAAGAACGCGTGGAGAAGACATGGTGAGAGTTGGAGAGACTTGTGGAGCAATTCCCGATGAGCTCATTGAAGAGGAAGAACGAGATGACGGAGTCGACGATACGAGATGAAGGTCTCGTGGCGATGAGGGGTACTGTACTGGTGGCTGGTACGGGGTCATAGATGGCGGAGATTTTCGTGGAGAGGATGAAGAGGACTTCTTCGCTGTTGTTGCAGGGGCGTTTGATTTTTGACGGTTTGACTGGGACTTCTCCTGGAAATGAAAAACTAGTGGAGAGTTGTGGTGAATGAACTCACCTTGAGAGAAGAAGCCGGAGCTGTGATGACACTTTCCATAAGTGGGCGGGGCTTCTGCTTCTGTTGGGCAGAAGTTTGTATGGGCTGGAAGAAAAGAGAATTGTATGAAGAAAATCTTTCCCGAAAATCTCAATTTTTTAAATTTTAAATTATCTCTTCATCTAAAATTGACTCACCTTTTCATTTTTTTCAGTATTCGTCGGTTTTGATTGCGGGCCGCGACCACACTCTAGCAGCTTCCGAGGCACATAATAGGCCTGCGTGGGGCGCTGAGTGCTGAAATTTTAGGTAGGATTAGTCTGAAAATCTGGAAACTTCTGAAGGCTAAAAACAAACTTGGAGTGTGGTCGCGGTGCCGCTGGAACGTCCATTACCTGAAAATCGGAATTTGAAATGAGGAGAGGAGAAGAGTATTAACGAAGGATACATTTTCATGGATACATGGCTTCTAAAGGGATCTAAGAGAGACGGTTTTTTGATGATCGTTGAAAGAGATAACAGAGAGACGCAGAGAATCAAAGAGGATGACTGAAAGACGATAAGAAAATGTAAAGAGAAGAAAAAGTGGAGAAAAAACAAGCGGAACAGAACATTTTGTCGGGAAAGAAACTGTGATGACGTGGCAAGATAAGCGAGTGGAATGTGACAGATGAGAGGGAGAAAGTGTGACATGAATAGAGAAATCAACTCAAGTTGATAAGCATTTGAAGAGGCTTCAGGTTTTATGACCGTTTTTATAGACAGGCGGAGAGAGAGAGAGGAGAACGTGAATTCTGTGGGAACACATTTCAAGTATACAATAATCTCAGACGATGCGAAATTCTGAAAGTCGTTGATAATTTTTTGGTCCACATTTTCGATTTTTCTGAATCATTGTGAGTGTATGAAGCAACTATAGATCCTAATTTTTGTCATTAGCAATTCTTTCCGAAAATCTGTGTCGAGAATTCTTTAGAACTCTGAGAGGTTACAGTGTGACAAATCAAATATCAAGATCGTGTTTTGCTTCGAACTCAAGTCAAATATGATTTTGTTCAGGATTCAGAAGATTTTGTATTGTTTAAAACGTTCCAGCGAAAAAAAAGTATGATCATTCAAAAAAAAAGCCTTAGGCTTCTTAAAAATCATGAACTCGTGAAAATCTTGATTTGCAGACACCATTAAATCTAGATATAAAAATCTAGAATTGAAGTTTCAGAAATCAACTGGAAAATTGTGATTGCCAGAAGTGAATGTAATCCTATCAGAAATTGTCAGAATTCAGCGGATGACGATTTTTGGATTCAAATCGATTAACACGATATAAACAGAATGAAGACGTATTAGTAGTACTTGTCTTTCTACTTGGGTCAGTGTAAAAAAGATCCGCGAAAGGAGATAAGGAGATGAAGATTCAAGGATTGATTAGTAGATGTATACAGATTCATATATTTTTGGAACACACAAACGGAAATTTGGAATCATAAAAGTGCTGATGGTGATGGTCGTCAGCTGAAACGGGTTCCGTACACTTTTTATTAGATGATGATGATATGTATGACAAAGATGGTGATAGGAGGAAAAGGAGAAGAAGAGGCGGAGAGAATTTGATTGATGTTTACAAAAAAACGGTTGGGATAATTTTCCGTTTGAATGCATATCATTAATTATGAAACCTTCTCTGTTTCTTTAGATGTACAATTGGAAGTGGGCATGCCTGATGAAAGTGAAAGAAATAGAGTATTCGAGAACCATCCCTCCACAATTGACTGTTTTCCACGGAAAACTATCACAGAATTTCAGAAATTGGGGTAGTTGGAAGTCTGTTTTACAGCTGCTCAAAGCGTAACATCTTTTACTAAACCGACCAATTTGTATTGCTTGGTTTTGGTGATGTCTAAAGACTTACCAGTGATCAAAAATCAATCATTGTCGGCACTCTGAAACTATTTGGAACTCTACCAAACCACCTTTTCACTCTCTACTTTCTCTCCTATTTTTTTCGATTTCAATTACCCACAATTACAGATAATAGAACCTAACGGAGACGACAGAAAGAGAGAGAGAAACAGTCTTTTGTTGTATATTCTTCTATGCGTGTCATATCTGTCAATACTTTTTTTGGTTCGTTCTTTTTTCGATTGGAAAAGTTTCGGTTTTGTTATATTGTACTCGTGTATGCCGACGAGACTAGACGAGTCTAGATGAGGTTTCAATAATGACGAGAGAGGGAAATGTTGGCGAAAACAATGGATTGGTAAGGAAAAAAAAGTAGAGAATGAGTCATGTTTTGTTGAGGAATGTGGAAGGATTTTTCGAAAAAAACAACTGAAGTCTTTTTTGATCTCAGAAATTGAAAAAAATGAATCTCTGAATTTCTGAATTGACTCACCTACTAATATAGAAAAGTCCAAAAAACTCTCAAAGTTTTCATCAACAAAAGAGGAGTGTGAAGAAACGATCAAGTTCTCTCTCCAACCTCCAGACATCTGGTTGTGGTGACTGGCTCCAGATGTTAATGGAGTCGGCAAAAAAAAAGTGACCGAATGAAACTTCTTGCAAGAAAGAGAAAAAAGTGGTGATAGGCAGGGAGGAAACTGAGTAAAGTTCACATGTCAGACTATCACTGTCTTCGTTTTCTCACTCTCCTCTCGTTTCCTTCTACAACTTTTCCATTTTTGATTGCACTCCCCTTGTGTCTTTGTACCGTCATTTCGAAAGTGAGAATCACCTTCGAAAAGAAGATAAATTCGAGATGGGCGGGTGAGGAGAAGGCGGGAAAATTTATTTGAATCTGTTTCAAAATTGATTCGAAACTTGGTCATGATTTTTAGGAAGGGAAGAAGGGGAGAAGAATTTAGAGGCGATTTAGTAGTAAAGGATGAAACAATCAGCGACAAATTTTCAAAACATGGCGGGAAAGGAGTTTCGGTCTGATAAAGATAATGAGGCAACTAAAAAAACCAATTTTCAGGCTTACCAAATTTAGAATGATCCAAACACTTCAATCCTACAAAAATTCGATTTCGAAATCCTCTTTACAGCCCACTCTCATTTAACCTACTTACTCCATCTCAATCACCATAAAAAGAGATGGTCAATTTCGGGGTGAAAGTGATAAGGTGAGAAAGCAAACACCTTTTCGAGCGATACGTGTACTTGAGAGCTCAAGTGGCAGAGGAAAGCAAAGCACGAGAGTCTTACTAGGTTTAGGTGTACGACATCCCAAGGTTTCACCATTTCACTCTTTATTGACAGATCTCTACAACAACCTTAATCACGTGACGGGGACTGTCATTGGATCCGGGAGTACTGAGGTCTGGAGAATAGCACCAACCCAGGTAGTAAGATTTAGTGCTTCAGACACTTAACCGATTTCGGCTCTAGCTTTTGATGTGAACACTGTAACAGAGTTGCACCTTCTAAAAACTTTTATCTCGGTTCGCATTGAAAATTTCCACAAAAAAAATTGTCAGCAGGTGAAATGTTGCTGATGATGAGAGCTACACTTTATAAATTGAAAGCTTCTACAAGTTAATCATGCGAGCCGAGATAAATTACCTTGATGAAAGGCGAATCTAGCTCCATTATCCCTGAATCCCATGAAAATCCAGAACCCCAAACTCAAAACGCAAGCCAAAAAAAGTACGAGTCAATTGAAAAGTGCTCTCGACAGTGGAAAAGTAATTGTTGCTGTACTTGCTCTTTGAATTGCCCTTCCCCAATTCCTCGTTTTTCCTCACAGACCAGCCCTTCTTTTTTCTTCTGTTTGCCATAGAGCCGGAGGTGTGAGAAAACTGTACTAAGCTCTAGAGGGGAGACTCTTGATTTGACCTACTATTTTCCTGTTTGCTAGGAACAAGTGAATGGAGGAAAAGGGAACGAATACAATCGAAATTTGAGACAATTGCAATCGGGAGAGACCCTCTATTGGGGGTGCTGTTGGGAGCAAGGAATCAGACAACGGGAGCCCATGCGGGAAGAATCGAGAAAGCAGTTGGTTCCGTGGAATAGTGTGTGAGAGTGAGAGACGCAGAGGAAATGACACAGCATTTATGAGAGCGGACATCATGAATTGGTGGGTTCTTCTTGTTTAAAAAATGAGAAACGGGGAATTGAAGATTGACACCAGTGGGAGACGGGGGAGAGATGCTAAACATTATTGTGATCTGGATGATGAAATGCTTTTTGTTGACTGGGAAGTTGTGAAATTAAAACGGTGGAACGCGTGGTCTGGGAAATTGGGAAATCATTAGACTCCGCCCTCCTTTTCGGATCCGCCCACTGCAATGAAAAGGTGCGTGCTGATTCCGAATTTTGCCGGTTTTTGTGATTTCGTGATTTCGTGAATTTTTACATGCTTCCTTACATGAAAAGCTGTAACCCCATCAGGCGGAGCCAAGCGAGCGAGTGGAGTAGAAGGATTTCCATTTTTCGTGCATTTTCTGAATTGAGAACGGAACTCACATTGACAGGAGCTTTAACTTTTTGAAACTTCGATTTTCTGAGATACAGTTCTGATCAAAAAGGTAGGAATTTTTGTCATTTTCAGTTGGGAACGGTAACTTTGAAACCTTGAGAAAGGAACTTCTAATAGCCCTGTTTTCTGAAATGGGGTCATTGGAAACCTTTTTTATCTAGTTCTGTAAAATTATTGGGATTCGATAGACCACATAACAACTCTGAAAGTCAAGATTGACCGAAAACCGTATGATCAGAAAGTACCCAAACAGCCGTAGTAACTGAAACAAAAGAAACAGAAAAAGTAGTCGAGAAAATGAGAAGAAAAAGGGAAAAATGGTGGGTGTCAAGTGTGTGTCACTTGTGTGTTAAAACCGTTCATAACTAGCCTCTCTCATCCATTCTTCCCCTTTTTTTTCTACCAGAAAATATGTGTGATTGAGTGTCTATTTACCGAAGGAAATGAAGAAGAACGAGAGAAGAAAAAGGAGAAAACGATCAGTGTAAAGTATCCGCCTGATTCTTGTTAGATAGATAGAGAATGAGGACCGCTCCCGAAATATCATGATATCTGCGTCTCTCGATTCTTCACACTGTCTCGCAAAGTCGTTAACTGTTAACACCCCATTTCGGGGAGGCGATTTGCAACAACTTGAGGAAAGGAAATGGGATGGAAACGGATATAATATGCAAATTGAGTGAATGTCGAACATGGAAAGTGATCGAAAGGATTCGATGACGGAGGAAGACGCTTGATTGATTCGTTTAGATCTTCTGGAGATTACGGTAGATGGGGACAGTACTCTGTTTCAGTAGTTGTACGTTCGTTTTTCTGCCGAGTAATGATCAATGTAGACGTGATTCCTGAAACTCTTCGATCGGGTGTCTGAGATGAATCTGAATTTTCGCTTCAACGGAAATCCCCGAAGAAGCTGTTCCAAAAATTGTTTGATTCAACACTCTCTTTCGAAAGGTTGGAATTAATCTTTACCTTGGTTGTAAGGGTAAAAACCAAATTGAGAAGAACTTCTCAGGGTGGTCATTCCGCCAATGTACGGACACTTTACGGGTTCCGCGCGTCACTATGTTTGGCGTGCAAAGTGGGCGGGGCGAAGAGTAACTGTCGGGAAGGTTACAAATGCCCACCGCTCATATATTCTAGGAGTTTTGCTATCAGAATCTTTCGGAAATGACGAAAAAAACAAAAAGCATACAGTTCCGAATAAAACAAATCCGATTATTGTGTAAAATTTATTCAAAATTCCACCGAGTTTCATTCAATTTGATTCAATCACATAAGGTCTCTGCTGCATTTCCAGGGCCTCTCTTTGTATTGGATTACTTCCATTACTTGAACTCGGAGTTGGCTTTTTCTTCCCGCATCCGAAGAAATCTGAAACAACACAAGAACATTTATGGTGTTCCTGAAGCTTACCCAATATCGCTTGTCTGAAATTCTTGATGATGAAGAAGTTGGGGAGTGGATCGAGAGCTGGATAAATAAAAATAGTGATTGTCGGGAGTTCTCCGAACAACTGCCTTGATATTCCGAACATTGAAAAAACGAAACCAAAACTAGCCGGAATATGCATCAGAACTACAGGAATCAAAGTTTGAAAAACAAGAGCCCAGAATAATTGAGATTGCAAGGAACGGTCGATCCCCGATGATCTTAGCATGGTCAGAGAATTCATCTTCTTGTAGATACCGTATCCACAATAGAAGACGGTTGTGAAACTGAGTCCCTGACATGGTGAAGAATTGACAAGAATCTTTCAGATTGCCGCTTACAATCAGAACCGATAAAAGCGATGGTCACAAATGCATCAAAATTCGGAGTGTATTTTCCGTTTTCAGCAGGAAACAAGAACAGGGGACCCATGTAGGAAACTTCAGTCAAATGGAGGTGACGGGATTGTAGGTATTCTCTATTCAAGACTTCATCCGCGAATTCATTGGAACAGAGGAAGTTGAATGAGAAAATACTCCAGATGATCCCGATGTATACTGTGAAAGAGATGAGACCGATTACTTTCTTGGGATGATTCTTTTGGAGGAACGTGCTTCTGGAATTGAATATCTGAAGGTGAATTGAATTCAGAATCTGATATTTTCAAAGTGTCGGAAGTTTAAACGCTTTCAAAGTGACTGATTCTGCGAACTTTCAGATTTTCACCGAGCGCAACTCTCAAAAACAAACTCACCCAGTTATAACCAAAAACCTGTACACAAAATGAATAGCAAATATTGCCATTGACATGCCGAACAAACTACAGAATGCCACTGAAACCCAGATTTTTTTCATTCCAATGTCAGAAATCTCTCTTACTAAGTGCACAAGCCAGAGAAATATCCGGGAGAATCGTTGAGTTCTTATCAACCACAATGAGAAATGCAGAATCTTTACTGAAGATTTCAGGGACTGTTGAGAAGTCCAGAAGGGAATAGATGACTTCGAATATTGAGATGTACATCATCAGAAACTTGTAGTATCCCAACTTCTTTGGGGATTTATAGAGAATCAGAAGAGCGAGAATCGAATTGTTCAGTATCCCGAAAAAAGCGACGGTTCGTTGGAAAAGGACTCGATAATTGGAGAACATTCTGTTTTTTGGCTAAAGAAATGGGTCTCATTTTCATATGGGCTAGACAGGTTTTACAGAAGACCAAAAAGTAAAAACTTAATTTCCGGAGTCGTAGACCGTCATGGGTATCTATACATCCGTCCGGGTTAATGATAAACGAAAACAGTCTATAACAAGAAAAACGAAGAAATATTATGTTGACGACTTCGAAGGAAGATTCAGCTAGGAACAGTTTGTGTTGTAGGTTTCTTCTGAGAGCTCGTCACTTTGCTATTATGAGGGACAATGTCCTTTCGCATGCATCCGAAGAATTCTTGAAAAACGACTGCTCTCATCAATACTCTTCGAATCCAAACCAACCGAGAATCGCTTGTCGGAAGCTCTTGATAATGAAGAAATTCGGGAATGGGTCAAGAGCAGGATACATGAAAATGGAGTACGTAACAACTATACCCAGTAGCTCATTAGTGCAATTGAACATTGAAGTAGTGAAGCCAATGGAAGCAGGAATATGCATTAGGAAAACTGGAATGAGGGTTTGAAAGACGAGAGCCCAGAATAATTGGGATTGCAGGTTTTGAGAGCATGAAGATTGGATAGAGGACATGATTCCCATTTGAGTGTAGATTTGGTAGCCACAATAGATGACAATGGAAAAGCTCAGAAACTGAAAATGGAGCAAGGATTGAGCGGTGCTTTTAGGTTCAGGTTGTTAGAAACTTATGAAGAGGATCCTCAGGTTTTTAGTGGATTCCTCTTCTCTTCTCGGAGACTTCATTTCATTCCCAGGTATTTTCATAACCAACTCAAGTTCGTAGCCTGATTCTTTAGGTGTTATAACTGAGCAAGTTTCAATTCTACTGGACCATGACCTTGAGATCCTCAAGGTTCTATGAGAACTTGCAGAATATCTACTCACAATAACCAGTGTCATCATTCCAATGGCTCCCATGGATTTCCAGTTCACAAACTGTACTCCGTATTCGTCAAACTGATGAAAATGCGCTCCCACATAATCCACATGTGACAGATTGAGATGACGTGGAGCTAGATAGTCTTTGCTGAAATCTCTCAGATCTCCGCCTCCAATGAAAATCAACAATCGAGTACCTCAAAACAACATCCGAGTAGACATTGCTGTTGAGACACCAATGCATCGCTAGACTCCAGGCAAGGCCCACCAGCATCGTGAACCCAATCAGACAAAACACTTTCTCAGAATGTCTCTTCTGAAGATATCGACTACTGAAAAAAGGAATGGTTCAGGAATACCGAGAGAAAAGTTACCCAGTGACGATCAAGTAGCGATACACGAAATGGATTGCAAAAATGGCCATTGACATTCCGAACAGACTACAAAAAGCATCTGAAAATCGAGTTCTTTTGAGACAAGGGATATCTGAACTTACGATTAGCATACTTTAACAAGAACTCTGGAATTAGAGCTAGATTTTTGTAGATAATGATCACAAAAAGTGAATCTTTGCTGTAGATTTCCTGAAATCGTTTGCACTCTTTTTTGGACTCTTTTTTTTCTATTCTTACTGCAACTGATGCAAAATCCAAAAAAGAGTAAAGAATTTCAAAAATCGAAATGTAGATCATAAGATATCTATAATGACCCAGTTGTTTTGGAGATTTGAAAACAATCAGCAGAATCAGAATCAGGTTGTTCAAGACTCCGACGGTAGCCACAGTCCGTTGGTAGATCAGTCGAGAACTGGGAAGTTTCATTTCGAGTTATCTCTTGGACAAGAAAAGCTAGTAATATGAAGTGAAGCAGATAATAAATGGAGAGGATAACAGTGTGATCCTTTGGGATAGCGGACGTCGATTGTTTTCGTATTCGAAAAAACTGATATTTGTGTTCCCAGAAATGATCCACCCACGAGAGACAGGAGAAGATTGAATTGCTCATGATTTTAGAAAACGGAAGTCGGACGTCGAAATTAGAAAACTGAATTCTGAAGTCGTGCTAGCCTAGCATGAGTTAAACTGAAATTCAAGTAGATCCTTCCTCCATCAGTATAGCTGATTTAACATCCATTCACGTTACCATTTTCAAAAGAAGCTCGAATTTTTCGAATCAACGTGTCCACCTGCTACTAAACTAGCAACATACCACATCGCTGCTCACAATCTCTTCCAGAAACCGAAAATTCAGTTATTTTCAAACATTGAACCATTGGTTCGACGTTGGTGTCACCTTAGAAACAAGAAACCAGCGTTCAGAAAAACTGATAGAAAAATCGGATGGTGAGCTTATCATGCCGATCCTTCCTCACTAGTTTCTTTAGGATCTTATAAAGAAAAAGTTCGAAAAGAAGAAAAAAAGAGCTGAAAAAAAGAAGAAAGAGAAACAACAGAATCTGAAGAAGTCAGGTGGTAACAGAAAGCAATGCGGTAGAAAGATTAAACAGAAGAAAAAGGAAAAGAAGAAGAAAAGAGGATCGAGATCTAGAGACACGTCTAGTTCAGAGGATTCGGAGACTTCTGATGAGAGCCAGAGACAACTGAAAACTGTTCAATCGAAGTTGGCAGTGGATGCGGCCAATATTGATAAGAAGTATCGGATGGCTGGTGCTCTGATCAAGAAGCCTGAAGATCCTCCGAATTTTGCCAGGAAGGTTCTCGAGGCAGAGTGGAAGGAAATGAGTATAGATGCGAAAGTGACATATGAGACTGTGAAAACATTGGATGCATATCTCAAGAATCGGGCGGAACTCAAATCGACAGATCATGTAGTTATTGCAGAGAAGTTGGAGTTTTCAGTCGTGCTCAATTCCCCGCAAGATTCTTTCAGACTGGATGACGATGACAAAAAAGCAACGACTCGGTTAAAAATCTTGACAAAGTTCGACGAGGGACGTTTTGCTGCCATCTACATGGTTCAGAATGAATCGGCCGTAGAGTTAGTCCTACTTGAAATGTGGTTTTCCCATATATTTTTTTTGAAGTTGTTTGTGGATCAAACAACTCTAAATCTCTATGTTTGTTGTTAAAAACTTTCTCCAAACCTCTAATTTTCGGACCTCATTACTTAAAAACTACCTATCTGACTGTACGGCGTTTTTCAAGAAAAGTTTTTAACTGCAAAAATAAAGTTGCCTATTCTCAAAACCACCATCAGTTCTTACAATTTTTAATTTTCAGCAACGATGTGGTTTCTGTCGGAAATGCTCGTTTCATGATGAAAACTGCTCTCAGGCAGCTGTCGAGTCATCAGATAGTCTACCGTCTTTCGGTTAGTCTTCTTCCAAACGAACGGATTTTTCACAAACCAATAAAATTTCAGAGGGAAATCAGTGCTCTGAAAGCTCTTTGGTCAAAAGGCAACGATCAACCACCACGTGTCCCACCCATTCTGCACCAGGGAAAGATTCTAGGAGTTCCGTTTTACGGTAGTTTCGGGTGATATTATCAATCCAGTGTTTTTGATGTTTCAGTCACCACAATTTTCGATGTCAACTTGGAAAAGTGTCGAGAGCAGATGGGCGGAGGCACGTTTTGTGTACAATCTGCGTTTCATATCGCACAAGAAATCTTTTTGGCTATCAAGGTTTTATTGGGCTATTCTTCTTCAAATAAGTTTTCTTTCCAGTTTCTTCATCGACGTCAGCTGGTTCATCGAGACATCAAACCAACCAACATTGTCCTCAGCTATCAAAATCGTGACCAGTGGTATCTTATCGATTACGGAGATTGTATTACAGTGGGGAAGAATTCTTCGTAAGGAATTTTTTAAAAAGAAAAGGACCTAATAGCCCGATTTTCAGATTGAGCCCTCCTGATGGCTGCACTCTTCCATTCTTGTCTCTTGAGGCTCATGATCTTCTGATGTCTAACTGTTGTTCGAGTTTTCAACAAGACTTGGAATCCTGGTTTTACGTTCTCGTGGATTTGTAAGTTATAAAAAGATACTTTATCACGAAAACAATGTTTCAGAATGAGGCCTCTCCCCTGGAGAGACAACAACAAGGTCGATAAAGTTGTCTCGATGAAGAAGAATTTCATGAAAAGCTTGCCGAACCGAACTTCTGACTTTCCATCGCAAGTATTGGGAATCGCGAAAGCTCTGCGATCGGATGCATATCCTGTATACCCGGAAATTTCCAATAGACTCGTCGAAGGATTGACGATGAATAGGAAGGCAAGTTCCGGGGAGAAATGGAATCCCGAATGGTACGACAGATCGGCGACAAAGAAACTGAAGGCTCAACAGAGAGTGAGAAATCAAAAGAGATCCAAAGAAGCATCAGAAGCCGATAGAACCGCACAGACGACGACGACTTCGGTGGATAGTTTTGAGAATGGAAATGAGAAAAAGGATAGGAGTGTTTATGTTTCTGAGAGTGAGTTTAGCATACGAGCCTAGAAAAGTCAACAAGTATTTTCAGTTCGTCCAGTTGCTCCTCAACTGTTGGGTTCAAATCGAAAAAAGTCATCGACCCCTCCCGTCGCTCCTTCTGGAGTGAGTGCAAATGCAACGGCTGTAATGGTGGATGACGATGAACCGCAAAAACATAGTCCAGTTCAGAAGCAACAAGGTTAGGATTCAGAATTCTCTCCGAAATCGAAACTAGATCTATTTCAGATCGTTCGGTGTATTTCACGGACTTTCCTGTGGTACAGTCACCGGATATTGGAGGGAAGAAGAAGTATCGATACAAACCGAAGAAATGAGATTCCTTCGAATCTATTTGAATGAAATATTTCGTTTTACTTGTAGTTGCATGTCCTTCATCTCGATTCTTTTTCCCATCTTTATTTTCGATACCTGTTACAAGAAAAGTTTGGTGAAAATGACGGGTGACGGCACATTTGAGAATTTTCATTTGATTCAAAAAACACCCCTCACTCCCTCATTCACTGTTCTCGGATGAGGGGTGTAGGAACCCCTCACAGTCAGATAGGTACTTTTAAAGTTCGACATAACAGACTTGTAATTGATTCTCAGAGAAAGTTCTCAACAAAAAACATAAAGCATCGGGGGGTCCAGACACCCTCATCAAATCTAGGTCAGATGTGCTCGGGGGGTCCAGACACCCTCATCAAATCTAGTTCAAAAATGATCGGGGGGTCCAGACACCCTCATCAAATCTAGTTCAAAAATGATCGGGGGGTCCAGACACC
>LR543883.1:0-11049 GCA_900536305.3 Caenorhabditis sp. 40 LS-2015
TCTATAGGTTTTTGTTTGTAGGAAAAAAAACCCAAAAACAAGAACACCAGATTTGGTCTGAGCTAAAAACTGACCGAAGTAGTTCATTCCATGCTTGAGGGATGCTTATTTTGAACTCAATGACCAAACCTTGTGTTAAAAATGTCCAAGTCCAAACTTAATCAGCTAATTTTTGAGCATAAATAATTTGAGTTTTGATGCTTCGTTTTTGAAAGAATTATAAAAAGCAAAAACCGATTTTTTCAGATCCTATTTCACCTGGAAGAGATTTGCCTTGGGAAGAAGGTGTTGGATTTGTGAAGCAGAAGAAGCGCAACAAGAAGAGATGCATCGACTACTCTATTCGACTTGACGCCAATGACAACGATCTCTTCTGTACGATTCTCAAGGAACACTGCACGGGTAAGAAAATGACTTCCTTTTGGCTAATGCACTGTTCCTCTCACTTCAGCGGCTGTCAATAGAACGAGAGAGAAAAGATCGCTGGCCGGAATTGCCGTGTTAGCGACAGTCGTCGGATGGGGGGGTAACCGCTTCCACCAGCTGCCCCAACTCACTAAAAGGATGGATTCACATCTTCAGTCTATTCGCCTTCTTCAGAACACCAGCGATGATCTTGCCCCAATCACGAAAAAGACATACATGTGAGTTTTCCAATAAAAAAGTTACTGTTTCTTCATCAAATGAAGTATGACAAAATCTCCAAATGAGTATATTTTAGCGGAGTGCGCGAAATCTCAAAGTACATCAAGAAGCAAAAGATGCAAAGAGTGTTTGCGGTGCTGTTCGAGCAATCGAAACTCGAGCAAGTCATGCTCTTCTTCGAACAGAACCCCCGAGTAAGAGATGCAAAAACGAAATCAATTTTACAGTTTGTTTCTTTTCAGACGTTGTTAAAATTGTTCAATTACGATGGGATTATCGAATCTAATATTTTCAAGAACATGGANGAAGTACATCAAGAAGCAAAAGATGCAAAGAGTGTTTGCGGTGCTGTTCGAGCAATCGAAACTCGAGCAAGTCATGCTCTTCTTCGAACAGAACACCCGAGTAAGAGATGCAAAAACGAAATCAATTTTACAGTTTGTTTCTTTTCAGACGTTGTTAAAATTGTTCAATTACGATGGGATTATCGAATCTAATATTTTCAAGAACATGGAGTACGCTTTCAGATCCTCCTGGGAAGGATAGGAAAACAATTTCCATTGTATTGCCTCCAGGTGTCACAAACAATGAGACAACATCGAGGTGGGAAGACTCTCGTAAAACACACAGGTCTGCGAGGGGCGGAGTTTGTACCTATCTTGTTGCAAACACACAGGTAAAGCTCAAAAGTCATTCATTCATTTGAGGACCATCGAATGGAGTGTGTGGTTGCGATGAGACTGGTCTGAATAGGAATACCCAATAATTTTCTCATTCAGACCAGTCACAAAACAGTNCCTCGGAAAACACACAGGTCTGCGAGGGGCGGAGTTTGTACCTATCTTGTTGCAAACACACAGGTAAGGCTCAAAAGTCATTCATTCATTTGAGGACCATCGAATGGAGTGTGTGGTTGCGATGAGACTGGTCTGAATAGGAATACCCAATAATTTTCTCATTCAGACCAGTCACAAAACAGTCCACATTCTTCTCGATGGCTTTTCTGAAAATTCTAAAACCTAAAATAATATGTTGAGTCATGTCTAGGAGCATATCTTTGCTCAAAAGTGAGCTTTTTTAAAAATTCAAAAACTTAAAATAGTCGCCTTAAAATTTCCTATCGCATGGTATCTACATCTCAAACAGCCAATCTTTCTGAAAAAAGTTACATCAATTTGAATATTTTTTTAGAGAATCAAAGCGTCTCTTGACGATTTTGTNTCCTTAAAATTTCCTATCGCATGGTATCTACATCTCAAACAGCCAATCTTTCTGAAAAAAGTTACATCAATTTGAATATTTTTTTAGAGAATCAAAGCGTCTCTTGACGATTTTGTCGAGTTTGTCGACGACAACTGGAAGCGATTCTACGATCAAAACGCATACCATAAAGCCTAAAATTTCCCATCGGACTGCTCAATCGTGCTCCATGGATAATTTGAATTAATACTGATTATCAATAAAACGCATTTTCATTGTCCTTCATTTTTTGATACTCATTCTTTTCTTCGACCCCTTATTTTAGCCTTTTTTTTCTGAGTAAAGAACAGCTGAGAAGAAACTGAAGTATAGTGTGAACGCGAAACGACCGTTCAGTCTGTAGTTGGAAAGAAAACAATAGCCAAACAATGGAGTGATTTAGACTCACAGTTCTGTGAGAATCTCAGAATCACTGAATCTCCAAATCTCAGAGTCTTTCAAAACCTCAACACCTAATAATCTCGGAAACTCAAAATTTTCAGAACTATACATCCTGAAAGTTCCGCCCTTTCAGAGGTAAAATTCGTTGATTTTGAAAATTTTTATCAACTCACGTTCCGAGTTTTCCGAAAATTGAACTGATGACGGCACCTCTGGNAACCTAATAATCTCGGAAACTCAAAATTTTCATAACTATACATCCTGAAAGTTCCGCCCTTTCAGAGGTAAAATTCGTTGATTTTGAAAATTTTTATCAACTCACGTTCCGAGTTTTCCGAAAATTGAACTGATGACGGCACCTCTGGTTACGCGATCTCGTATCCGATATCTGAAAGAAAGTTCTCATATTTTTCGATTTTTCAAAGTTTCTGAATTTCTCAGACCAGTTGCATAAAAATTCGCAAAAGAAGTAATTTTTTTCGAAGCACGGTTTTTATGTATTTTTTGGTTGTTTTCGAAAATTTCTGCGTTTTCTTATACTCGCTAATATTGAGAAGAATACTCACCATATATTTTTTTTTGTTGAAAAATCAAGAGAAAAAAGAGGCTCCAAAGACCAGACTGGTGCCAAATAATATTCAGGGGGAATACATGTTAGTTGGAGAAGAAGAATGATGAAATACGTATGNGCTTTTCAAAGTTTCTGAATTTCTCAGACCAGTTGCATAAAAATTCGCAAAAGAAGTAATTTTTTTCGAAGCACGGTTTTTATGTATTTTTTGGTTGTTTTCGGAAATTTCTGCGTTTTCTTATACTCGCTAATATTGAGAAGAATACTCACCATATATTTTTTTTGTTGAAAAATCAAGAGAAAAAAGAGGCTCCAAAGACCAGACTGGTGCCAAATAATATTCAGGGGGAATACATGTTAGTTGGAGAAGAAGAATGATGAAATACGTATGTGTCCCCCGGGAGAAGACATACTCGGAGACGCAGACAGAAGGAAATATATTGTTAGAAGATGGGAAGCGCAGAAACAGAACGACGGCCGCGTATGAGACAGTTGCGGGCGCTTGCCGGAAAATGGAGAGAAATAGTGGGTGGATAGGAGAGTGCTAANAAAATATATTGTTAGAAGATGGGAAGCGCAGAAACAGAACGACGGCCGCGTATGAGACAGTTGCGGGCGCTTGCCGGAAAATGGAGAGAAATAGTGGGTGGATAGGAGAGTGCTAAAGCATAAGAGGAAAGAGAAGATTATTCTGTTCGGGTCACTGCGAGTGGAAAGAAGAACACGGGGTTGCAAATTGGTACTCAAAGCAAGTGCGCTTCGGTGCGAATCGACCCTGGCAACGTGCCAATAAAAGTTNGAGATTATTCTGTTCGGGTCACTGCGAGTGGAAAGAAGAACACGGGGTTGCAAATTGGTACTCAAAGCAAGTGCGCTTCGGTGCGAATCGACCCTGGCAACGTGCCAATAAAAGTTTTGGCAACAAGCCAAGAAATTTTTCAATGATAATTTGAACTGTGAGTCGCTACGCAGTGCTCACCAGTACATTCGCGGTCGTAAAACAATCCAAAAGTTTCGGCAAGGCCTCGGAAAAGAACCTTGAATTTTTTTTTTGTTTTGTGAAATTCGCTCAGCCACGTCTTTCGTGAGACATGACAGGAATAATAAGGCTTATGAAATGAGATCTACAGTACCAAAAAAAAAAGGTATCGTGACTATACGCGTGACTGAACCAAATTGGATTTTTGGGAAAAGTTGTAAACTACAAATTTGAAGATCTAAACTTTAGTTAAGACCTCCAATATTTCCAGGTCTTCTTCGCCGAGAACCTCAGCTCCGAGCAGGCATTCGAGCGTCTCGTCGCCATCAAGATCATCTCAAAGCCCACAAAGAAGACCGCGAAAACCATGGAGAAGATTGACCAGTTGATGAACGAAATCCATGCGCTACGATCCTTCCGATTCTGCTTCCCGTTCCTGGCCTCCATGCACTTCTGTTTCGAGAACGCTGCCAAGGTTTACATCGTCATGGAGTACTATACCGGCGGTAACCTTTACAACGCCTACGAGGACTACTTCAAGGACGAGCAAAAGAGAGTGCCCAGCGAGGACGAAGCCAGATTCTACGTCGTGGAAATTGTCTGCGCATTGGAGTACCTGCATGGAAACGGGATGGTGTACCGCGACCTGAAGACCGAGAACATAATGATTGAGAAGAGCGGTCCCATCAAACTGACGGACTTCGGCCTTTGCAAGCCCAACTTCTGGAAGGGCATGAAAACCAAGACCATCTGTGGGACTCCTGGATATCAAGCGCCAGAAATGCTCCAGAACAAAGGCTATGGCCATGGAGTAGACATCTGGGCTCTCGGCGTGCTGCTCTTCGAGATGCTCACAAACGATGATCTGCCAGTTGGGAAAAATGGATCGGCGAGACTTCCAAAGGTTATCAAACACAAATCTACTAATGAAGAAATCTCCACCGAGTGCCGTCAATTCATCTCTGCCCTTCTGACTTCGAACCCCGCGAATCGGCCGGACATTTTGGAGGTCAAACATCAAAAATATCATGAAAACAATAATGAAAATTTTCAAAAATTCCTCTAAGTATCCGAAAAACAGCCCCAAAGAGGCCATTTTTCGAAAAACTGGTCCATCGTGGCCGTGGCCCAACTCCGCCGAACCACTCTTCAGCGGCGTCCCGCCACCAAATTTTTTGGCATTTTTCAGCGATTTTTTGAAGCTTTTCTCAGTCGGAACAAAGGAAAAAAGTCAAGAATCCACACCATTTTTGAACCGATAGGAATCTATATTAATTCAGTGTTTTGGAAAGTTGTGAATTTCCGAAATTGGGAAAGTCGNTAAGAAGAGAGGGGACACCGGCGCGTTTTTTGCATCGCTTTCTGTGCTGGTGCGTCTCTCAAGACGGGAGAGGACTAATCTTTGTTATCGGCTGAGGGGGTGAAGAGAAACATTGAAAAGAAGCTTTCTTTTCAGATTCACTTCAGTAGTGAAAACATCAAAAATATCATGAAAACAATAATGAAAATTTTCAAAAATTCCTCTAAGTATCCGAAAAACAGCCCCAAAGAGGCCATTTTTCGAAAAACTGGTCCATCGTGGCCGTGGCCCAACTCCGCCGAACCACTCTTCAGCGGCGTCCCGCCACCAAATTTTTTGGCATTTTTCAGCGATTTTTTGAAGCTTTTCTCAGTCGGAACAAAGGAAAAAAGTCAAGAATCCACACCATTTTTGAACCGATAGGAATCTATATTAATTCAGTGTTTTGGAAAGTTGTGAATTTCCGAAATAGGGAAAGTCGGAAAATTGGGATCCTTGAAAGTTCGGAATCCTTGAAAATTTAGATAACCGAAAACTCGGAATCTCTGAAAATTCGAATTTCGTTTTTTAGAATCCTTGAAAAATCAGTATCCCTAGAAGTTTCGAATTGTTCAAAATACAGAATCGTTAAAATTTGAGAGTCTCTGAGATTTCGAAAACTTTGAAACCCGAAACTAATTTTCTTAAACCCATTTAAGAACATTTTTATTATCAGACTTTTATTATCGGACAAATTTCAAACAGTTTTCTCCGGGGCCTTTGAATCAAAAAATGATGGAAATTATGACTGGAAAAATGAATAAAATGGATTCAATTAGATTCTGTGAGATCTCGTGTACAGTGACGACGTTTCTTCTGAAATTGAAACTCATAAAAATTGTCCTCGAGGACTACAAAATCTACCTATTTTCTCAGCTTCCTTTTCTTGGCTGCCGGCTCGCCGTTGACGTTTTCCTGCTCCGTAAGGCTATCGAATCCGGTGAACGAGTCATTGTAGCCCACAGCTGGCAAAGGGACGTCCTCTGGTGTTTCCTTGCCATCTGCAACCTCTCCAAATCTAGAGACATCCTTGTCGTTGGCCAGTCTTGGAACATATGGAGGTGGGAGGAACTTCTTGACGACGTTCTGCCAGTTGGTTCTTCTGATGAATGGCAACTTCATGACCTCCAAAATGTCCGGCCGATTCGCGGGGTTCGAAGTCAGAAGGGCAGAGATGAATTGACGGCACTCGGTGGAGATTTCTTCATTAGTAGATTTGTGTTTGATAACCTTTGGNAGGGAAAGTCGGAAAATTGGGATCCTTGAAAGTTCGGAATCCTTGAAAATTTAGATAACCGAAAACTCGGAATCTCTGAAAATTCGAATTTCGTTTTTTTAGAATCCTTGAAAAATCAGTATCCCTAGAAGTTTCGAATTGTTCAAAATACAGAATCGTTAAAATTTGAGAGTCTCTGAGATTTCGAAAACTTTGAAACTCGAAACTAATTTTCTTAAACCCATTTAAGAACATTTATATTATCAGACTTTTATTATCGGACAAATTTCAAACAGTTTTCTAAGGGGCCTTTGAATCAAACAATGATGGAAATTATGACTGGAAAATGAATAAAATGGATTCAAATAGATTCTGTGAGATCTCGTGTACAGTGACGACGTTTCTTCTGAAATTGAAACTCATAAAAATTGTCCTCGAGGACTACAAAATCTACCTATTTTCTCCGCTTCCTTTTCTTGGCTGCCGGCTCGCCGTTGACGTTTTCCTGCTCCGTAAGGCTATCGAATCCGGTGAACGAGTCATTGTAACCCACAGCTGGCAAAGGGACGTCCTCTGGTGTTTCCTCGCCGTCTGCAACCTCTCCAAATCTAGAGACATCCTTGTCGTTGGCCAGTCTTGGAACATATGGAGATGGGAGGAACTTCTTGACGACGTTCTGCCAGTTGGTTCTTCTGATGAATGGCAACTTCATGACCTCCAAAATGTCCGGACAACTCGCGGGGTTCGAAGTCAGAAGGGCAGAGATGAATTGACGGCACTCGGTGGAGATTTCTTCACTAGTAGATTTGTGTTTGATAACCTTTGGAAGTCTCGCCGATCCATTTTTCCCAACTGGCAGATCCTCGTTTGTGAGCATCTTGGAGAGCAGCACGCCGAGAGCCCAGATGTCTACTCCATGGCCATAGTCTTTGTTCTGGAGCATTTCTGGCGCTTGATATCCAGGAGTCCCACAGATGGTCTTGGTTTTCATGCCCTTCCAGAAGTTGGGCTTGCAAAGGCCGAAGTCCGTCAGTTTGATGTGACCGCTCTTCTCAATCATTATGTTCTCGGTCTTCAGGTCGCGGTACACCATCCCGTTTCCATGCAGGTACTCCAATGCGCAGACAACTTCCACGACGTAGAATCTGGCTTCGTCCTCGCTGGGCACTCTCTTTTGCTCGTCCTTGAAGTAGTCCTCATAGGCGTTGTAAAGGTTACCGCCGGTATAGTACTCCATGACGATGTAAACCTTGGCAGCGTTCTCGAAGCAGAAGTGCATGGAGGCCAGGAACGGGAAGCAGAATCGGAAGGATCGTAGCGCATGGATTTCGTTCTTCAACTGGTCAATCTTTTCCATGGTTTTCGCGGTCTTCTTTGTGGGCTTTGAGATGATCTTGATGGCGACGAGCGATTTGAGCGATTTGAATGTTGGGCCAAGGATCATCTGAAAGAAATGCCATTTGTAACTAGGAATTTGGTCAACATCCGTCACCTTTTTCAGTTTGAGCAAATGTGACAAGGTCCGCTCTCCCATAGCCAGATACAATTCTGACAGATGCGATAAATGATGCATCGCTTCTATTGGGAAATTGAAAAAGCTGTGAATTCGGATGCGTGTCAGTCGTGTCCACTGGTCTCCACTTGCCAGATTCTCTATTTTCCGCTTTTCCTCCATCGCCTTCGCCTTCTTACATTGACTTTGGTACGCTGAAAAAACAAGGCGGGAATTTCAAAACTTTTTGAATTTTAGGGTTCAGCATCCTTCAGAATCTCTCAGATGCCTTAAAAAGCCTTCAGACTTTTCCAGAACTTTAAGTGAACAGTAAGGTTAGACTCGAGCAAATGTAAAGTCTTGGGTCCAATATTTGGCGAGACTCTTGAAACATGTAAAAAACCTTTTGAGTCAAAATTCATGGTTGTTGTCTCTAGTAGCGATTTTTCGGCGCGAAATTTGAATTTCATGGTGAAAATTAAACCCAGATCGCTTAACACTCTTTAGTGGCCGAAAACGACAATTTTGAAAGTTAGGAATGTGAAATGTCACTCAAATTTGAGATTTTCTGACAAGATTTTTGGGCGGAAAATTCAAAATTTTGGGGTTATAATCTGTTCTGAAGGCCCCATAAAACCAATCGTTCTGAACACATTTTCGTGGGGATTCCGGATTCTCAAAGCATTTTTCTTACCTTCGGATTCCGGCGCCACATTCTCGACTTTCGTCACCTCCACGGCCTCACGATCCCGATTTCTCCAGTGACTTGTCGATCTCTGTAATTGCGAAGTTCGTTGAGTCAAGTCAAGTATGTTAAGTCAAAATACTGGTTTTGAGGATAGTAATCCTTCTTTTTGAAAAAAGAACTCACAATTTGTTTCCGCCCTTGAGCACATCTTTAGTAGGATAATAGATAAATAGTGTTTCAGAAAAATACATTGGAAAATTGGACTCCTTCGAACAGTTAGGAGTCTTTGAATGTTGGTGAAGGGGACATCCAGTTAGTCGGCCATCAGAACCGATAGAACGAGGCAATGGAAGGGGGCTAGGGGCAGAGAGGACACACTCTTCTCCTCATTCCCTCGTTGTCTGCGTCTCTCGTGAGTCCTTTGTTTTCTGAAGGAAGACAGAGGAGGGGGCCAATCGTCCATAAAAAGACAAGAAGAATGACCTTTTCTGACCTTGTCTCTCTCCCATACACGCTCTCCATTCGTTTTGTGTGTTTGCTGGGGAGAGAAGGACAAATGCAAATGACAGATGGGGCAGAAAGGCAAAGAGAGAGAGAGGGAAGGTGATCTTTCTCCAGGCATTCATTGCGAATAGTACACCTCTCTCTATCTGTCTCTCGGAAAATGGGAAGCAGAGAGAATAAATAGTGTGCGCAGACATTCATGTAGAAAATCAGAAGAGAAGAGTGTGCTCCAGTTGGAATATCCTGTAACCCTCACTTTAAAATCTCACTAATTTCGAAATTCAGAATTTCAGAATCCTTCTAGAACTCAGAATCCTTCGAAATCTCAGAATCCTTCAGAGTTGAAAGAGATGATTGTAAAACCTCAAAACCACAGAATTTCAGAATTCTTCAAAATTGCGAAATCTCAAAAATTCCGAATCTCAGGATCTGCAAATCTCAGAATCTAAGACTCTCTGAATCCTTGAAAATCTCAGAGTCCTCCAAAACCGCAGAATTCGTCAGTCTCATCATCCCATGTCTCCACAGTCGATTAAATCACGGACCAAGATGTTGATGGACGAAAGAATGGAGCCGGAAGGGTTGAATTTGGGATTCGGAGCCAGCTTAGATTTGTCTGAGCAGTTGGAAATCGTGGAGATCAGCATGGATGGACCTTGTCATGCTGAGATGGATAGTCAGTCGAAGAAGCAGAAGATGAACTAACTGTTACTTTGTCGCTACTTAACTTTCTCAGTTTCCCGGAAACGAACTCCCGGAAACAAAAGAAGGATGTCAGGCTCATGTGTCATCACCCCTAATGACGTTAAACTGTTTCTAGAACTTTTTATGTGCTCCCTCATCCTACTGATATTACTGAATGTGAAAGTCTGTACGGAATTCACTTCCAAATGAGATCAGTAACTTTATGTAAGTGTCAGGCGGTTGTCTTCGAGTTCTTCTATAACACAAGTGATTGTTTGTAAAAGTTTATTTACAAAAAAAAAAAAATTTGCTCCGTTCCTCTCCTGATGAATCGATCCGCGATGAACACGATGATCCTGAATCCTTGAGGACATCCGTCGTAGGTCCAGGTTTTTGCGACCATGTTGTGGTCGCACGAGTGGTTCGCGTACTTGGCGATATTGCCATAGATGGTGGGGTCGATGGTGATGTCGGTGTCCGTGAGGCTGGTTTCGTAGAAGTAGTTGACGCGCTTCTCGCAACTGTACTTCTTCCGACGGACCTCTCGCTCGCCGGTGGACCCTTTCCTACATAGAAGATGTTCAAAATCCCTTTGAGGATGTCCATCATGGTGTGCAGACCTCTCCCAGAGATTGGAGAGGTTCTGGCTTGGACTGTGGGGAGGGTCGATGGGTGGCGGAAGAATTGGTTCTTGCAGGTCGTCCAGCACTTCAAGGGGCATTCCACGCGATTTCTGAAGTTGGGACACTCCTCGTTGATCAAAATCCGGAGCCTCATCAAAGCTTTGATTCCCATCTCTCTGCTCTCCGTTCTCCAAATTTCTTGAGCTCTGATTCATCATACTGCTGTCGAACAGTGGACCGAGCGTCCATTCCTGTTGTCGGGATTGTCCTCTCTGGAAATTTTGAGAATTATCGAAAACTTTTTTGGGAAAAATACCTTGCTCCTCGATTTTGCCATTTCTTTGATTTCCTGCTCTCTTCGGTAGTTGGAGTAATCTTCAATCTAAAACAAAATATGGAAATTACAAAATCCTCCGGAAACTTTTGCTCACCCAAATCAATTGCAATTCACTGAACCTTCCATCCTTCCTTATCCAAACTTGATCCATTCCATTGAACAGGTACTTGGCACACGAACCAACTGGGGATATTCCATTATATATTCCATTATACACGAACCAACTGGGGATATTCCATTATACCCCCCCACCCACTTAGACCCCCCCACGCACTGTTATACACCCCCACCACGTTGAAAATTTTCAGTGGGGGTGTATATTGAAATGAG
>LR543886.1:0-28488 GCA_900536305.3 Caenorhabditis sp. 40 LS-2015
AAGCTGAACTGTGGTCTAAGTCCGCCTAGAAGCAGCCAAAGTCTCGCTCAAAAGCCGAAAATGGCTCAACCTTCGCCCAAAAGTCGCGGGCATACAGCCGAGATTGGCGTATAACCTGTTAAGAATAAGACTTTTCTAATGACTCCATAAATATCCCCCATCGCGACTGATTTGGGAATAGAAACAGCCAGTGTATTTTTTTGGAAAGAGGATACAATGTATCCTTGTTGCAAACACCGAGAAGGAAAAAAAACATCAGAAACCAGGGTCAATTATAATTCTTCAATGTGATATGATAATAAGCTTCAAAAAAAAAATGAAAACAGTGTTCAGTTGGTCACAAAATTCATTGGATGTAACTTTTCATGCAAAATGCGTTCTGACATGGAGGCATGGATTTCTTCTCTTACAATTATTCTCTTACTAATCTGCTATATTCCAATCTCTGAAAGCAAGGTTTCCCTTTCCTTCGTTTCTGATACGTCGTCACTCTTCTACAAGTCTATTTTCATAAAGGATGAAGTCGATGAAGGTGAAGTGAGGAATGGAGACCAAACTCAACAGACCACTTTCAGCGATTGCAAAAAACCTTTCACTGAAATTCGATATTTCCACTTCGGAACCAATTCACTTTGGATTCCGTAAGTGTGGTGTCTACAGTCTGACTACGATTTCTCCGATTCAACGAGCCTCGTACATCTTCCACGGGAAAACACTGGAGAACATCGGGCGGATGATAAATCGGAGTTGCGCCAGTGATAGCCACTCTGAATCGTTAGTCTGCAATACCAATGGAGGTGACTATGATCTTTTTTCAGGTTCGACATTGCAATTCATTCAAAAACATCCACAAAGTTGAATCTTGATTTCGAAATAATCCCAAGTGACTCAACAGGAGAAGGTGTCACTTCAGACAACCGTAACTAGATGAGAAACCAACTACAAAAATCTCATGAATTTTCAGTTCGCTCTATGTTCGCACTGGGAGTTCGTTTCACAGTCAAAGCGTTCAGTTCAAAATCCTATCCGATCCAAATGAAAGCTCCAGTCAGAATAGTTATCCGAAACAATGGAACTGTTCTCCGAGTGAATAGTTCTTCCAAAGTGGAGTATAAAATGCAAAGGTGTGGATGGGAACTGCCGGGACTGGAGTTTTATGACCAAAATGCTGCTGGAACCATATTCGATTTGATAGAGCATACTTGTGAAGATGAGTGGCTGGTGGACACTGTGAACATCAACATTACCAACGAGGGAACTGAAGAGATCTCTGGATATCTTCTATTCAAAATCAGTGACGAATCACATTCAATAATCGAATCAATCTCCCTGCATCCCATCACCGAGAACAAGACAATCCAAGCTCTGAGTGTCATCAAATCCACGCCGAAGGAAGAATATTCTTGGCCCATGATTATCGGATCAGTGATTCTGTTTGGATTTCTAGGTGGATTTTAGATAATGAATCTTCCTTAATTCTCGACAATTTCAGTTTATTTGATTTACTATGCTGGCCGTTGCTCTTATAATCGATTATACAGATACCAATGTTACGAAGTGGCCAAAAGAGAGCGGATGCTCCGTATTCCAGTGGCTCCGAATAATATGAAATCGGATATCGAGATGTTTGAATTTGGCTCAAGCGACAATGTGGTTTATTATCTTTAATCTTCTCTTAATTGTACATACAACAATATTTAGAAATAAATGTAGGGGACAAATAACTGATGAATATAAAAATAGTGACAAAATAAATAATTAGGCAAGCTTTGATACATGAGATGCATGGAATACTGTTTGATAATAAGCGGGGATTGGAAAATTTGGCAATATTTAGACTTGAAACGGAAGGGGAGAACTATGTTAGCACTGTGAACTGTGAGTATTATCATGGAGAAGGGACTGGCAAACAAGGCATCATGGTTGGTGAGATCACATTGAAAATCTACCGGCGACTGCGGCAGAAAAACTCGAACTGAAAATTTGTTTTTTTCATTTTAACAAATTTGAAAGACTGTAAGTTGCACTCCGACGTCTCACTTGGAAGGCGTTCATCTCGGTTAGCAATAAGAATTATGGAACGTTTTCAACTATCAAACTGTTGTTCTCCATAAGAGCTACATTTAGTTCAAAATTTTAAATAGAAATCATTGTGAATCGAGATAAACGTCCTTGAAATGAAGCGATGGGGGTGCAACCTTTCTGTCTAACCTGAGCAACTCGAATATTTGGAAAATTGACGGAACGATATGCTTCGCGAGAGACGGTCGTCGATAGATCCGGCTTGTCTCTAGCAATCCTTTCACTTATCATTTCTTGCTCCTCTGGCTGAAAATCAGACCTACATAGATTCTTTAGAAAACCATCCACTCACCGAAATTTTCTCGCGAATCTGCCGTTTGAGATTCCGATTCTTCCGAATCTTGTCTCGCGGATCTCTTTGAAATTGGCGACTGACCTGGAATCGAAAAACTTAAAATTCGCTGAACACTCACATTTTCTACCTGCTCATCGAACAAATTCCGAGCCTTGGCAATTCTCTCGTAGTCGAAGGTGCCCTGTGGCCAAAATTCGCATCTTTTCATGTTCTCGATGTATTTTTTTTGCTCTTTCTGAAGTTATAAATGATTGATGCATTTTTACTCGAGTTTTATTACCGTGATGCTTGGCTTCCGAACCCTTTTTTGTCGGAACTTCTTCTCGACTTGTTTCATCCATTCATCGTCAGCCTTCTGTTTCTTCCGATTCAAATGAGCCTCAATCTGGTACTGACGAAGTTCTCCTCTTTTCAGTTTTCTCTGAAACTCAGCATCCGAAAGTCCTCTCGATTCTTCCATTGACTTGGCTTTCATCAATGCAGGTCTGGGCATCTTAGGAACCTGGAAGAGAATTCCGAAGTTTGCAGCTTCACGTTCATTTTTTACCAGAAATCCATCGTTGAAGTTGGCGGTTTTGATGAGTGGGGACTGCTGAAAACACATTTAGAGAATCTTTACGATCTATTGAACTTACAACCGCAGTTGTCTTGACTCCATACTTGATTCCAGACGGCTCCGAAATCGATCGAAAAACTGGATGATTCTGGAAAAAAAACGTCGTAGGACTTCAAGTAGTCGATCCCCGTCAAAAACTTACCTCATGCTTAGAGTTGTTCTTGTGGGACTTCATGTGATTTTCCTGAAAAAAGTTTCAGATGGAAACTGGGAGTGTCGAAAATAAACATACGGCTTTCCGACTAGACATGGTGATTTATTGCTTTTAATTAACGAAATGTCATGGGTTTTAGTTGATCATCATAAATCTGACTTTTTCGGATTCTGACAAGCCATTAAAACTCACTTCATGTCTCATGGGTACATCTTGTGGTTTTTTGCAGTCGACCGGGGAAGAAAGTGGAGTCAAGAGGCACAACGAAGATGGAGAACTTGGGATCTTGGCGACCTAATTAGTTCGACTCATCAAGTTTTTACATTTATTTCTAGGACTCACCTCATTATGTGAAAATTCCGCTGTCAATTCTACTCGACATGTCCATTGTTTCAACTCAGAGTTTGAAGTGACTGAAGAGATGTTCTTGTACTTCACGCTCATTTCGCGTTTAGCGGAGTCTTCCTTTTCGGGACGTTTTTTTCCCGTCGACTTTGAGCTGAGCAACGTCGAAAAGTCCCAAGAAGCGCTAGTCTCTTTGACCGGCTGGAAAATTTTCGAATTTAAAAAGTATATAAACGGAACTAACCTTGGTAGATGCAATTCGTTCCACTCTCTCATCCTCCTCAATGAGACCCATCTGAAGTCTCCCCAAAGAGATGTGAGTGTATGGGACCAAAGGTGCATGCATCTTCTTGAGGGTCTAATGTTTTATTATGGTTTTGCAAGCTTTCCAACTCACCTTGGATTTCACTGATTTGAGTGACATCTTCTTTTCACGATGTTCTTTCTGTTGCGGTTCTGGAGTTGATGGAATCGAGGATGCGTTTGAGCTGGGAGACCATGGAGGACTCATCTTCAGGGCGGTCTGAAACTGTCTTCTTTCAATTAACTTTTTGGAGATCTGAATCCCTCACACACCTCAAATTCCTCAAACTGTTCGTAATTATTCATATCGTCCCAATCCTCCTCTTTCTTCGGTTCCTGTTGAAGATGAATCGGAATGCTCTGATGATGACGAGCAACTGGAGCATTCATCTTGAGGCTCTGAAAACCTCCGTGTTATTCAAGGGAAGCATTTTTGATGCTCAAAGCTATCTGAAAACTTCTTGACATCAGGAAAACTCAATCTGTTTTTAAATGGCGGTCTGCCTCCCGCGTCGCACTTTTATTGCCCCGCTGGCATCATGCCAAATGGGAAAAGTTGGCACCGGGCCAGCACCTTTCTGACAGGTAAAACTCCTTTAAATTTAAGAAAGACGTTTAGTCTAGTGCATGCTGAACAATAAGACTCCAAGTTTCTACATTAATTATCACCGGTATAAGAAGTTACCGTGCTTCCTTTGACGGTCCCGGTACCCTCATCTCGTTGATTGTTTTCGTTTCCTGTAACAGCTAACAAAAAATGCTCCACTAACAAAATGTTCCTCACTTGTGTTCAACTTGCCTACTTTTCGTAACTGTTACAGAAAGTGAAATAAATTGATTAAAATTGACGGTAAGGGGGTGCCGGTCTAGTAGAGGGAATACGGCAAGTCATCTTCACTAAAACGTGCATAAAGATGGAACACAAAACGCGTAGGCTGAAACAAAGCCATCTCGTTTCGTCCCTAATCTCCTCTTCTTTAAAAGTACAATTCGTATCGCAACTCACTTTGTATCCATTCCGATCAAATGCCTCCTTGGGAATCCACGATACCTTTGGAGCTGTATTGGATGTCATTAGTATATTTTCCCAACCTAAAACAATAACAACAACAAAATCTGATGCACAAAAAAGTAACGGAAATGAAGAGTGAAGAAGATGAATAATGTAAACAACTGTTTTTTTTTCTGTGCAATGGTATACCTCCCTGGAGGGGGAAAAAGGGAAAGAAATGTTCGGAAGAATAGGAAAATAATCACGAGGTGATGTACTCTTTTATGAAGTTACTTGTCTTTTGGAGACAGTTTTTATTTATTCTGTATAATCGAATCAAGTCGGAACATATGAGACAGTATGCGGGATTTTTCTTCAGGAAGACGGTATCTGTTTGAGCAAGTTGTATGTTAAGATGCTTGATGAGGACAACTGAGGCTACATTGGGTACTTGAAAAAAAAACCTAATGCTTACTAGAACCATACAAATAAGCATAAACTGAACACTCTGATGAAGTCTGATCATCGAAGCAAAATAATGAAATTGTTAACCCTGAGTCATCCATGTTCAATTTCTAAAAATCATCTCGAAATGCCAAGTGAAAATTTAAAAAAAAGCTGACGACTTATTCGTAACGGACATTTTAGTAGTTGTTCTGGAAGTTCAGAGGAAGAGGGATTAAACTTGATTTACGACAGGAGAACTCAGTTCTTTTTTCTCAAGGGAGTTGCACCCCCTTTTTGGGAATGAAACGTTGAAGGATTATAACGAACAAAACTCAAAGTGTAACCGGACGTTGAAACACAACTCTGAATGAGAAATAAGGACATGGAGTCCTCGCATGCTTTCAGACATAGATTTATGCATCTTGGGAGGCGGAGTCAAAAATAGTACAGATGGGAGAGAGGGATGTGAAAAAGCCAACATTAGGGGCGGAGTTTCATCACATGATTTCATCCAAATCCATGCTTTTGCTGGAAAGATTATTTACAGTGTTAAAAATTATCCAGAGTGAGTAACATCTCGATTTATTATTGACACAGAACCTGAAAAATTCAATAAATCAGTAGTTGACTCTATCGGCTTGCGCTGACTGAAAGAAGTGAGGCAAAACACAACGATATTTTCCAATATAAAGAAATGAATGCTGGGAGTCCACCAAAAACGCGCAGGAAATAAGACAAAGAATGACTCTAAAAAGACGGAAGCAAGATAAGAATGAGTAGGCGGGGCTTAGGGATCCCGCATATCCTCCCCCTCCACCTTCTCACCATGTATACATATTGTGCGAGGACGAACGAAAGAAATGGTGCCACCGACACCATCGGAGAGAGTGTCCGAACACTGTGCCGTTTCTTGTCAAGACGTTGCAAGAAGGACACCAGCGTGAGAGTGAGTCATTCAATGACGGTTTCGTGTGAGTTGAATATGTAAACAAAAATTATCGTGGGAAAGATTTTCGAAGTTGAATATAACTGATGAGTATCAAACAAAAAAGATGAATCAGTAAAAATTGTTTTTAGATAGAAACATGGTAATAGCTTTCTAATGTGAGCCGCCGCCAAACTAATCATAAACCAAATATTTTCCAATAAAACCTTCACAACTTTTTGCGTTTTGCGACTGTTTACGATGCAGGGCATGTCAATCATTAGCGCAAGTGTTCGCACCCTATATTTTAGCTCTGGTAGATCATATCGAACACAGCATTGTTAGAATTCTCCATTTGCTTTTACTGAACGAACGATTTTTAAGAAAAAATATTCATTCTGACTATGATTTATCCAATAGAATCTTCAGAATCCGGTCTCTCATTTCTTCCCGTTCTTCTTGCTTCGATGTCCCCTTCTTGGCTGGGACTTTACCTCGGCGAGCAGATCTGAGGCGAGCAGCAAAGTTGAGTATCTGAAAAATCGGAATAACACATACATTGAGATGTGCCGTATTACCTTGTACNAGTATATGACAGAAGAACTGTCTTATCAGTGAATAGAGGGGGTTTTTATACCCCTATAACAGTACAAATCAATTTTCAAGTTCTTGTGTGTTTCGGCGTACTTCTGTGCGTATTTGCACCATGCCGAATCAATCTTGGCGTCGTCTTTAGACAGCTCAACTAGTAGGCTTCGTTCTTCACACTTAACAAGAAACATTTTCAAAGATACCGTAGTTTGGTATGTGATTCTGCGACTTACAGTAATCCTCGGTCTTTTCTTTTGAATAGCCACTGGCTCACAGATGAAAGGAACATCACATTGCGATGTGTGATGAATCACGGATTTCCGAGCATGGACAATCATCTCGGAGAAACTAAGAGGTCTCATTTCCGCGTCTGGAAAAGCCAATCAATCAGGAAAAACTATAGGAAGTGAAATACTACCAGGCGAATGAGGTTTCCGCGACCACAATGATAAGATGATAACGAACTTGGCGCTGTCTGAAATAAAGTGTTTAATGAAGTAGATGTGGAGTGATAGCTGAACACAATTCAATTTGGGGAGGGCGGCAGGGTACGAGGCGAAAAAAATTTCTGAAAAAAAGTGAGATAGTTTTCGAAGCGAAACAGTCGAAGAGACCAAGAGAAGATTGATAAAAATTAGATAGGTTTGGAAAGGGACAAAGTTCTTAGAACTTCAAAGAACCACACCCTTGGTTTGTGTATCCTCCGAAGCATACTTTGAGTCCCCAACTTGATGACATACCGATCTCAGATCGGAATTTGAATATGTGTTCTAGGATTAAAGTCGATCATAACTGAAAACCAATAATAAGTTTCACAAGACGAACTTTATCATACAGTTGAGTTATTCTACAAGTTTGACATGAGATGCAAAAACAAATATCAGTGAGAGAAATCTGTATCAACTATGGGCCCGGATCTTCATTTTCTTGTGTCGCTTGATCGGTTTGCCCATCTTCAAACGTCGTTGCTCAGCTGTGATTCGATTGAAGAAGCTTTTCACCTGAAACCTCCAATCTCTCATAATCTCAATCATTCCCGCTCACCTGATAAAGCGAAATATTGGTTCTCTCACTGATCTTTCTCTTTGCATGTCTATCCGGAAGAGTCATAGCCAGTCGATTCGCTTCGATCTCTAGAATCATCGAAGCCTCGGTCTGAAAAGTGCAAAAAATATGATTGAACTGTCTGGCGACACGGTGAATAAACCGTTATTCGCTGCCTGTATTTGGTACCTGGTTTAGGTCCCTTTTTGGTACGTCCTCTGGCCGGGGAATCTGTCTGGAAATTGTTAATGTAGTGGTTAGAAGAAGCTACACTCAGTTACCAGCTCTTCCGTATTCGAAACCTTTGATTTCCGTTTTGCGGGTCTGGGTTTTGGACCAGTGGGTTTCATTTGAACTGGTCCCATTACCATAGGATGGGTTTGATGAGGATCGATGGGTGGATGCATCGGATGAAATGGAGAGAAATGAGGGATGCCGGGACTGGTGTACCCCATGTATGGGTTTGGTTGTGGTGAGGGAATGATCCAGGATGGATGGATATGAGAAGAGGAAGGAGCAATCGGGCTAGGCATCAAATTCACGATTTCTGGAGCTGTTGCAGGCATTGACATCGAGCGAGCAAGTTCACTATGTGCTCCACGTGCAGCAGTAGGCGGTCTAGGTGGCTCCACTTTCGGTAGGCTCTGCTTCATTTGGTCGGAAGACTCCATAATCTGACAGCATGACGCTACGAAAACTTTGGAGAAGTTTTCAAAGTGAGGGTGGAAAATCCAATTCTTCATGTAAGATTCGAAATCTTGATAGTCCGATATGGGTTGAGTTAGCTCTGGGTGTTGTTTCAGAATGGAACACCAGACACTCGTGACATAGATTGCAAGGAGCATTTGGTCAGCTTCGGCATGGTTCGCAAGCCCAACGTACTCCTGGAAGCTAGTTAGGTAACACAATCCAAACAATGAAACTCACAATGCAGACTTGCAACACTCCAGTTAAACTTTTATAACTTCTCATCGCATCTCGCCTATCGATTTTGATCCTCGCCCAATTCACACTGGAGATCATCGGAGAAATAGCCAGATACACTTCATGATAATGCATTCCTCTCTGAAAATCATACTTGTTCTCATATTTCAAGTTGCTTCCTCACCACATCTGAATTCGGGATCTTCTCGAGAAGAATGTCGAGAAATGTTTCATGACTCTGAAAATCGATTTCCAATCAGATTACTGTATCGAACTCATATGATACACCCACCAGCCGCTGCTGCTTCTGCTCAACACTTCCATTGATAAAACTCGTGACTATTCTTGTGATAATTTCCTGAAACATGCTGATTCGGCTGAAAGTTTGCTCACTTCAAGACTCACCGTCGGAGGAACTTTGTCTCGCTTCGGCTCTGATATAGTTTCAATAAATGTGACAAGGGTTGAGGATATGAAAAGAAGTAAGCTTCTAATTTTCATTGCTGTCGACACGTGGCCATGTCTAATCCGGTTCCAGATTTCAGGCCTAGCCTGTGGAATCGTAGGAGAAGATTTTCTGAAGGTTAGGAAAATTTTTAAATAGGCTGGGAAAAATGAATACGTACGAGTCTTTCGGGAGTGTTCTGCAATCGTTTTCGTCGGCTTTAGGGGGGCTTACTGAAGAAGAAGAAGTGCCCTCTTCGGCTTCCAGAACCTCCATTCTATAAGTTTTTCTTTCTCGATTTTATGAAGATACAGGATTCTCTAAAGATCTGAAATCAAAAAAGTAACATAAGCAAAATAAGATAAAAACAAAAGGAGTTCAGAAATCTGAAGAAACTGTACGAACGAACTCTCCCTCCGGAAGGCGAAGACTTAAAAACACATACGTCAAAGCCTCGAAACAAAGCGAGAAAAAAAGGGGAAACCGAGAATCGAAAGTGGCACACCAATGGTTTTTCAAACTCAGAAGGCGAGGGTGTACTGATAACGAAAAAACTGCACTCTTCTCTCGGGTTTTCTTCTCCCTCTTTCTCTTTTTCGAATGTGATGGTCACAGTGATAAGGAAAGATCGTAATGGTAATAGAAGGCGATTAATTTCAATTTGGAACTCACACTCAAAACTGGTTTTATTATTTCTGGGTCTTTATTCGTGGTATCATTCGATTGGGAGAAAAGTAAACGAAGGGGTACAAATCTATATTTCATGGGGGCAACCGGCTACAATTCTATTTAAAAGGAAAGCGGGAAAGCAAGAAAATCAGAGAAGATCATTTTCAGACAGGGTGTACACATCGGAAGAACGGATATGGTCCCAGGGAACACAGTTCAAAATAGACAGAGAGAAAATAGCTGAAGCAAAATGTACTTTGTAAGCATGAATTTGGTAAACAAAATAGTGACAAAACGAGTTATTAATTATCATGGGTGATAGTCGTCGAGAAATTGAAACCACATTGATTCCAGGGATCACTTTCGAGACGAGGTGCTGGCTCGATTCTTGCGTGCTTGGTACTCCTCGTGCCAGCGACGGTCCTCGAAGTAGGCGAAAATCTGAAACAGGAAGATGAAAATGGACGAAGGGATCCTGAATCCTTACTTGATCTCCAGAGCTCATTCCAAGCTCTGCAGCGAGGATCTCACTCTCGTTGCGACTCGGCTTGCGATGTCCGATTCTCCACATGAAATCCAACTTGGCAGTTTCCTCTTTCTGAAATACGGACTGTCTAGATTGACTACTCCGACACATCTCATTACCGTAAGGAACTCTCTTTGAATCATGACATCATCCTCTTCATCATCATCCTGATCATCGACGTGCTGTCCCATCTCAGTCAACTTTCTCCACACATGGGCGGTCTCCAGAGCCAGAGTTTCCTCGTCTTTGATGCCGCTGAAAATGCTGGGGTATTAGCTTCCCGGAGTTTCGAACAAACCGATATTTGTTGTACTCGCGTCGGCGACGCTGGTCGAAGAATCCAGCGACCTGGAATGGTGCCAATCCAGTGCATCTCTTCGACAGAAGGATACACTCGGAAGCAGTGGCATGTCGGTTTCCAGAATTCCAGTAGCGGCAGAGCATCTGACGATCAGCGGCCTGTAATGTAGACTTTGAATAAATGTAGGATTCAGGATACAGGATTACCTCCATCTGGAACTTTTTTGGAAGTGGTGCTGGCATCTGTGGATAGTAGAACTTCTTCATGGCCTCACGATAGGTCCAAAAGATGGATGAGTAGTAAGCATGTTCATCGAGTACCGAAGTGTTAACTGGGAACAAGACTTTGAAGTCGACGTTCTGAAAAACAAGATAATGAACGAGATGAGCACCCGGTTCAACTCACGATCTCGTGCATTGCTTGAAATCTTGCCATTGCTGCGAAAGTGATCGATTGCTCGTGGGCAAGATGTGGCGGGTTGATGGTCTGGAAATCGACAGTTTTGTTTTTTGAATAGTTTGAACTGAGTACCTCGAGCGGCGGAATGAGTGAATGGAGGTGCTCTGAATATCGGAGAGCAGACTTGACGTCGTAAGGGTAAGGAGCTCCATCGACCGAAAAGTTCTCGTGATCATGGAGTCTCTTCAAGACGCTCTTAATGAATAGCACAGTAAAGTCGTCGATGATATTGGTTCCTCTTGCCTTGAGTACCAATCCAGCAATAAAGCTGAGTGGATTGGCGTTTGGCGAGCTGAGTCGGTCCAAAGTTATGCCTTCGGCGACGATTGGGTCAACGCCCGTTTGATTGAGATTGTTGAGAACAGCCGTCATGGAGTTGAAGAACACTGGAGTATCAGAGAAAGACGTTTGTGGAGTCTGTTGATCGTCTGGTTCAGAAGTGTCCATGTCGAAAGATGAGGATTCTCCAGCTGAGGAGCATGATGGTTCGTCTGGATTTGCCTGCTTTTGCTGGACGAAGAAAGCGGCGACCGCGCTGAAAAAAGATACACAGTTACTTTTATTGCGATCTTACAGTCTTTGAGGAACAATCTCAACTCTGGATATATCGTATTTCCTCTGACATCTCGGCAATTGACCACCTTTTGATAGCTAGTCTGTGATCAATGTGCAACCCGATCTCTGAGTGTTCATGTTTTCGTTGTCACCCCTCCTAATCATTATCATCACAAGGGCGTGTAAATTATGAATCTGATGATACCTGCCGACGTCCTCGAAACCGACGAATGATTGTGTCGCAATCAAATTATTACAGGTTTTACGATATGTAATCAAAACTTTTACTTCTCATCCCTTCTACGACCGCCGCAAACTTTCTCCCTCAACGTCTTCTACTTCTCCTCCGAACGAAACCTATCTTCTTCTTCTCTATTTCGAATGGGTTTTTGTGAACCTCGCCTTATCACCAGTTTTGTTTTTTTCCCTCTGTTTTCTATGCCTTGTTTCCCCCTATTATTCCATCTCCCTCTCTCTCCAAATAGAGAAAATATCAAACAAGACAGAAATCGGAAAACAGTTTGATTTATAATAGAACAGTTCTTCGAGTCAGTATCTATGTTGTCTGTCATATGATTCCAATGTGTTTCTCTTTTCGGACGAACCCGATAGTGATAAGGAAAAAAGGAAAAAACCGACGTGTGTGTCTTTCTCCCCACTAATTCGCACACTGTATGAAGTTCGAAAGTGTTGGTCAACATACCTCATGACACTGCACTCTTGAATATACTTGAGGCACTGAACCTTGAGAAGGACCTCTTCGCTGGTCTTGACCGTCTTGAACTGAGCTGCTCGGAGCAAGTTGTTCTGAAAAGTCAGAATTTCGAAAGTTTCATGACTGCTGTAGGCTTACATAGAACTCTACAAGAATCGGATCGGCGTCCGGAAGCAGTGTAGGAGCTGCTGGTTTTGGCATTCCGACCTTGAAGAAGATTCGAATTCGAAAAAGCTGGAATAGAAATTGAGACTGAGAGTTTGAAGAAGAACAACACAATGCGTTTTATGGACGTATCAGTATAAAGAAACAAAACGGCAATCGAAAAAAAGAAAAATGATAGATATTGTGGGTGGAAGAAGAGGAGACATTGTTGTAACAATGGAGAGGTTGAAAACGGTTGATAAGCACGACTGGAGAATAAGAGAACCGCGGAACCCGCGGCAGGAAATATCGGAGAAAAATAAAAGAAGAGGAAGGCAAAGGGCGAGGAGTTCGTTGTGATTGATGATGAGCGTGTATAAGTGTCCTCTGGCCTAATCACCTTCGTTTCGACACTTTTCGGATGATGACCACATCGGTGTAGGTGGAAGAAGTGATAAAGTGTGTAAAGACGTGTTCGAATGGATAAAGTATGGAAAGGGTTGTTGAGATAAAACGATGTTACAGAAGCCTCAAAAGAAGGTTACACCTTTTGAATCTAACTATCCCTGAAAAAGGAAAACAAAACTTTCAGATGATGTTTACAGCATATCACTCTCTCCTCGGTCAGGAGAAAACATGAAAAGACAAAATAAGGATGGGAAGGAAACATGATGCTATTTCCGAATTGGATCATGTCTTGATAACAGGAGAATTTCTTGGCAACAGCGAAGGCGGGAAAAATAGAGACGACTTCTTAATCAGGAGAAGAATATGGTTGGGGGAAGAAGAAGAGAGGAAGTGAAAAACAGGTAGAATTGGAAAAGTTTGAACTGGTGTCAGAGGAATCGAAGAAGATTCTCACGGTGAAGGAAATACCAAAGAGTCAAGGTTTGAAGGAATGATATTTCTGTGTGGGTGTGTTTGAGTTCCATTCCCAGTTTTCTAGAAGTTCTCAGGAGGCTGCAGAGAGAAGGGATTTCAGCTGGAGGGTACTGTAACTCTAGAAGGGAACTACATAAAACTATCCAAAGCTCTCAGGCTTTGGTTTTTTAAGGAAAAGGGGAGGCTTTCTCTTCAACTCTGATGGATCTAATCAGAATGTTCGATCTTGTCACGAACTTCCCGATTGAGCTGTTAACTTGACCTTTTCCGTAGCTATTATCAAAATGGGTAATATTTGATATTGGTATTGTTTCAACACTTCCCCTAATAGATTCCAATACACAATTCCCCGAAACTATACGTGTTCATGATCACATTAGAAGCTTGAAACACATTACACAATAACTCCCTCCGAAAAGTTTCTGTTGCAAAAATCATCGAACAGTGTCAAACTTTAAACTTAGCTACTTGGAGAACAATGCGAGGTCAACGAATTCAAACACTCGATGCCAGAAACATTCACAACGTCCAATGATAACAAAAAGCACACCAGCAGCAGCCAGGCCGTCCCAATCAACCAAACAAAAACTGAAAACGAGAGAAAAAGAGCAGTTCGTGTCTTGTCACTTTCTCTAATACACATTCACTTATGTTTTGTACATGTCTCTTGCCCGGGCATTTTTCTCGGGCGTCCCGCGCTCCACGGAATTGTTATCAAAAACCAAGAAGAGAAAAGAAGAAGGACGAAAAAACGTCGGTCGCAAAGAAACATCACACGCGTACACTCAGAGAATAGAGGTGATGCATGTTTCCATCTTCCTCTTGTTTCTTCTCCATTCTTTTCCGTTTCCATTTGCCGGCCAAAGCATCATCATCATCATCATCATTGCTGCCACAAAAAAACACCCGCATGGGACAGATGGCGAATGGAGAGCGGGGACGGGAATGTGTCATGATGATTCGGGAGAAGATTGGAAATCACACTATGAATTGATGATAGGACAAGAAAAGAAGAACCTAACAATTGAGAACTATGAGCTCAAGCTGGCCGTCGACAACACATTCAAACATCGGCGATTGATGAGGAAATGGATAAAAGAAGTAGCGGAAAGAGAAGAAAGTGTTGAAAAGAGCATGGGTGTGCTCTTAAGTGATGATTAAGAGACCAAAATATTGTGAAGTTACAAAATGAAAGTTCACTATATAAAAAGAAAGATAAATCTGGTCAAAATGACTGGAAAGATGTGCCTTTCTAATAGAGGAAATCAGTGATGAGCGGAAGAGAAAATTTTCGATTCCGGAAGAAGGAATAAGGAATAAGGAATTCCGCTCATCACTGGAGGAAATACGGTAACTACCTCATTTCCTGCTGCTCGTGCTCATTCCCAAAATGATGATACTCTTCTAATTGTAAAACTTGCTCAATCTGCAACTACTTTCTCCTAAAATCAACCTTGAGAAATGGCAGTCTACCCGTAGACAAACGACAACCTTTTCGTAACTTGATCTTATCTAACTTTCTCAAATCTCCCTTCTTTTGAAAATGAACACATGCAGGCCAAGAAACGTTTTCTTTATCTGACCGGTAGACGTTTTGAAAACTTTCAGCAAATGTTTGTGAAAAGAAACCAGAAAACTAAAAACATAGGTGCTTAACATCATTCAGATGTTCTTTTTCCGACAGATGTGGAGATTTGTATGCATGCGGAAGCATCTTTGAAAACGGGGGTAACCAAGGTCAGTATGTTGTCAACAACAAGATATTTGAAGTTCCGAAGGGCTGCTTGACAACCTTGCATAACAGTTTCGTCCTAGACAACACAGATACCGTATACCAATGACGTGCCAGGTTTCATTCCCATGCCAGTTTCGTAGACAGCCACTTTTATCAGAATTGCTTATAGACAATCAAACGTATCAAATTGAAATACTATACGATTTTGATCATGGATTAATTAGATATTGTCTGGGCACAAAAGCCATACTTTGGGTACTCTTGAGGACGCCTTCACATTCTAGACAACCTCGAAAATAGAAAGGTAGAAGCCTCAGAGTCAGTCACAGGATGAGGTGTGATTCAGAATGCATCAACGTCACACATGAAGGGAAAAAGTACGTTAAAAGGTTGTTTCCTATGTATCCAACTTGAAGAATTTTTCTTTAAATGTGAGTGAGATAAAGACCGAAGTGGTCTACACAAAGGTTCCTGATCTGAACAAATCATAGCTAGTCTCGAAGCTATGGAACAAATCAACCTTACATACTGAAAACAAATAACAAGGTGCAGCTCTAAATGAACGGTTTTCAGTAGCTCTATACTTGTCCCAATTTACCTAAAACCTCTAATATACCAATAACATCCTTGGCTGGAACCATACTGTCAGGTATATCAGTACTGAAAGAGATCGGTCTAAGATACCCATCCTCCTACAGTATCCCTTAGCCCCTGTCATCTCAATCCGCTTCTCCCGATCCTCCAGATTGCCCTAGACTCACCTTTGCACTTCACAGCAAGAGCAGCTCACACCTTTAGCAGTAGATAATACTATGGTATATCTCTTCAACGAGCTGAAATGAAGTCTGTCGCTCTTGATACGACGAAAAATGGGCGGAGTCATCCGTCGCCGCTTCTAGAACAAAAATCGCCGCCTCTTGAGGCTTTTGTTGCTACGAGATCTCTCTTCTCTCGTTAACTCAACAACGCCTTCTAGATGTCGTCTATTTTCGCATGCTCCATTTCACTCGTACATATGGACACATAATCATAGTAATCAAAACATCAGGAGGCAAACGAGGGAAGCATGGGACACACCACAACCGAAAAAGAGAGCGACATTCGGAAGAAATTGAAAATCAGAAGGAGAAGAAGAAAGAGGGGGCATGGAATGGGAGAAGAAGACAACACAATATTTCATATTTCCTGATTTATGTGAAGCGACAAGATAATGTACATATTTCCGGTGTGGGCGAAAGAAAACTTCGAGCGAATGGGAAACCGAGAAACGAAAAAGAGATTGAACGACGAAATTCTGCAAACATCATTTTTTATTGGTTAGTAAGAAGAAGAAGAAAAGAAGTAGGATATAAGGGGATACACTCACATCATACATTTTCGGTTCCTAAGGCTTTCTGTTTTTGGTTTTTCCTCGGAGCGGGAAAGAACGAACGAGAGGAATAAGAATGGCAGGAATAAGAAGATTATGACGGGAAAACACATTTTCAGCGGGGATTAGGATACATTCATCCACAAATGGATTTGGGTTTCGAGGATTTGGAGTGAAGATTGCGAAAATCAGAACATTGGAATCGAATGCAATCCCGAAATAGAGAGATTTGAAGCCGAAGAGGATATTGGCCGATGTGCACGTATATTCGAATGCACAAAGATTGGAAAGGGAATATTGGGGCTGGTCAGACACAGGGAACATTTTTAGCATACGAGAGTGTACAGACAGAACACTTGCTCCGAATTATGGTGCATTTTTCAACATTTCCGCCTTTCGAACGACGTTCATCATCTTTCGGAAGAAATATATTGACTTCTATTATAGAAGTTTACGCTAGTGGCCACCTAGCATACTTGAAAGCACAGACGTCATTTCATGTTCAAAAGAAAAACCTCAAAGGAACTGGAAAAAAAATCTCCTCCTGGTTAAACGATGTTCAAGCTGGAAACTGAACGGGGAATCGAGCATGCACGTCTTTGAATAAAAAGCAAGGATCGTGGGAACATTGTTGTCTGTTGGGAACCTTCCGCCGGTTTCGAGAAAAGCTCAAGTCAGTCATCTTTCAAGGTCTGATATAGAAACCCAAAATAGTTTTTCAGCATGAAAGACAAAAGTTCATCGATGAACCGGAAATTTGGCGGTATCCTCTATTACATAAACAGCTCAAAAATAGGCTTCGAGGTTTGCCGAATGGAGCGAGAGATGAGCCAGAGCTCAAAACCTTCCTTCCTGTCTTTGATGTACCCGATCAGAATGACGAGACCTGGTTTGAAGGATCAAAAATAAACAAGTTGAGCTCGTGGGAGCCCACTTATCTTACTGACGGATATCAAAAACATTCATACGAATTCGGAGATTTGGAAGGATGATCCCGAGGTCAAATACGTATGATTATGTTCCTCGTTAGAAGAAACCAGGCTCAATAATAATGGATGCAAAGCGTCAGACTAAATGAAGTTTCGAGTGCAACTATTGAATCGAAGATGCTACATTCTAGAAAAATGAATATTTTAGACCAGCCGCCACAAATTTCGAGTTCAAAAGAGGGAGTGAATTCGGAAGCTCGATGTGCCAAATACGAAGATGGAGAACGTTTCAATAATGAAATAATGCGAAGCAAAACCGAAAACTGACCTGAAAACTCCTGACTGAATCCAGGTTGGTCATGAGAAATACGACCTTCTGACTCCAATCTCTTGCTGTCCCAGTGATCAGAAGAAATTCTTATAAAAAAGAAACAAAAAACATCAGAAGGGAGGCACACATGGACCGCACGGAGCAGGTGGTGTGAAATGAGGAACAAAGAAAAACAAAAACCTCTCACACTCCGTCTCTTATTCGTTTATACACTTGCTCTCTTCTTCTGTCTTTTTTTTTCATAAACATACGAGACATATGAGTTCTTGTTTTGATTGCAGACGAGTGAGACAATCAGCGAGACAGAGGAGGGAGAAGAAAAGCGTTTTATTTTATGAGAGTACAGCTCTCCGCCACAACAAAGTATTCGAGGATTATGTGGTTAGATGTCGGTGTGTGTGTGTTTGTGGTTTTGAGTGAGGGCGAAAAGAATGGGAAAAACAAAAAAACAGAAGGAACTACGGGGAAAAGAGAATGCCAAGTTTGGAGGGAAAGAACGACACTTGGCGCGTTCGAAGAGAGGGATTATCTATTTCAGAAGGTTGATGGCAAGATTAATGATAATATGTTCGAGAGGATTTATGTCTTCTTTCAGAATAACATCAACCGAGTTTACGTATTTTGGAAGTAAATGTGAGAGCAAGCATCAGATTTTTGATTCAGGGAGTGAATCTATGCGATTCTGGAAAAAGAAGATTATCGTAACGGCAACTAATCCGGAATTGCTGGACCCGAAAATTTGCTGAAAAGATCCATAACCGGAAAGAATAAAGTTTGAGTACCGTATTTCTACAAAAAATATTGAGAGTCGTTTAATGCGTGCACAATTTTTCAGAAAAATCGGTTTGTTGGAACATACTTCCGACATTGAATTAATGAATTTTCCTTTTCCAAGAACTCCAAGAACATTCAGTAACTTTTACAACTTCTTCATTATTCAAGGCTGATTTTGGACACTTGGAGCACCCATAATTTGGAAAACAGTGCGTCCTTCTGGGAGCAACGGACAATCCTCGTCAATATTCTTGAAACTGATCCGTTCAAGCCCTTCGAACAAGTCGTCGTTGAACGCTCCGAACTTCTCGCGACTTTCTCTTGTCCAGTTGGCTAAAAGGGCATTGATGACTTTTTCATCCATTTCGAATCCCGTTTTCATTTTGATGCGCATAATGATTCGATTCGTGGCGGTTTTCCGGGAAACACCCAGATCAGAGTCGAAGTCGATGAAGCTCAAAAGGAAGTGCTTGAGGATACCCTGACAATTGGACATGTCAAAGTATTTTCAAAAAGAAACACTTACATGAATACGCGGAAGCTTGTGTTTACGGACCTCCGGCGGAACAACCTTGACGCACTGAAAAATAAGTTATTTTTATTACGGTTATCGTTTGAAAGTAGTGCTACCTCGGCCAGAAGAGATAATAGGTGTTTTTCTGAGGCATGTTTCTGGAATACAAATGATCATATCTTAACTTTCAATTGTTGAGGTACTCCACTCACCAATGCGAATGATTGATCAAACTTGTCTGGTGGAAGAACTAGTTCAAAAGTGTTCCAATGAATGAAGTTCATGCCGGCTGAAAGTTTATGGTTCTCACACCCCGGTTTGAGCTTCCTGGAAAGAAAATTATCTTGATCGAGTATCATCAAAGATGATTTATGAAAGGTCTGATGATATCCTGGCATCCCTTTGGAAGAAGAGTCCATCATTGTTCGAAACAATCAAGAATGATGGGAAAAAGAGGAATTATATTCCTTTTATGCTCCTTTTTTTATTGCCTCCCATAAAAACTGATTCGATTATGCAAGAATTCACATGGTTTGTGATTCAGCCTTTTTCGTGGGAACATTGTTCGAGCAATGTCGATTTTCTCCATTAGGTCACTTGAAGCATTCGATGATCCGACATCTGAAGTCACCTGAAAAATAGCGATGCATTCTCCATACGATATGAATGCTTCGAATATTGAATTCAAAAAAATAGAGGTCAGCTTTTCCCGCCTACCGATAGCCGTGAGATGGAAAAGATTGAAAGATTGTTTTTGCAGATAGACAACGAGATGCAAACTTTGAATGTCTTTGTCGGCACTCTTGCAAAGTAACGAATGTTTTGACACGATTTCAATGACGTTTATCAACATCTTTGAAGGATGATGACTCGTCTGATTAGAAAGTTAGATATGTGAATTGAGTATTGATCGTGTTTATTGAATTCGATTATCGGGGAACATGAAAATGAGACATTCAAAAAACAAAGAAACATGTATGGTTGCGAAATGGTTTGGTAATTATTCTCTACCTAGAATGTTAAGCAAGAATAATCTCCTCGATGATTTCCACATCGTTATCTTTGAGGGACTCTCCCTCGGTAGATCCGTCTTCGGAAGCCTGTTCTTCTTGATCTTGGAGAGCGAGACCATTGGCTGGCTGGTCGGACAGATCATGGCAAGAGTTCAGGACATTCTGAAATTGCACGATGGTTTATCGGATGATGGGTAAAGATTCATCCTGAGTGGGGGTGGACTATTAAACACCAGTAAACACATTCCCCCAAACACCTCTCACCTTCTGCATCTGTTTCAGATCGCTCGCCGCCATCACGTCATAATAGTTGGTCTTCATGTAATCGTTGAAATGAAACCAGTAGACCTCATTCAGCCAGCTGTTTTGGTATGGTCCCGGGACTCTTTGATACTGATTCACCGACTTGAAGTTTCGCTGCCGTCCGCTCGCTCTGCGAATTTTTCGGGGTGGTGATGTGTATTCTCTTTCGGGAATCTTGGCACGATCTTCGGAAGGATCATCAGTGAGGAGCCGTTCGAGAATCGACTTCTTCGGCGGAATGGTTTCGATAGCAGTGAGATCTATCGCTGGTCTCTTTGGAGTGAAATCGATTTCTGTGGTTGACATCTCGGCGAAAAGTCGGGATTTAGGTTTTTCTGGTGAATTGACTCTCTGCACATTCATCGGACTGCTTTGAGATTCCGCCGAGTAGCAGAAAGAACGTGGAGAAGTAAAGTATCCAGAGTCATCGGTTGGGCAGTTCGGACGTGGATTCCGATTGGAAGGAGTGGAATAGTTGTCGAGTGGAAACGATGTGATCACGTAGTTTGGAGATTGAACACTGGGGAAGACTGTTGAGAAATCCGAAGTCTCAAGCTCTCGAGGAGTTTCATAATGTTTCTTTTGAGTTTCGAATGAATTGGGATAGTCCCACGCATTCAGATTGAAGTCCTCTTCCAAGGAATCAGAACCGTCCATCTGAAAAATCAACCGTTTTGAAAAAAGGAAAAAGGAAAAATAAAATAGATGAGAGAACTCCTATCATCCAAGTGAGATCTTCTGAAGTAAGGAGAGCAAACAGATTTCCAACATCTGCGCGATATTGAAAAAAGAGAAATTGTTGGAAAGTAAGAGTGAACATGAGGTTATTCACAGCTGCTCTTCACTTTTTTCAAGAAGACATTTGTTCTTTTCGTCAATCCGAAGCAGAGATGCGAGGTGGCTAGTGGTCTCATGATCTGACGGCAGGAGAGGAGACGGTACATGAAAAGAGGAGAGAGGAAGGGCGGGGTTGGTCGTATCTGAATGTCATTACCAAACTGGAGAAAAGAGAAAAAGAGAGAGAGCAATAGTAACAACCTTTTGCAAGATAATTTCACTGTATATGTGTCTGGGAATAGATTTTCAAAAATGCTGAACGTAGGTGATCATAGATTATGAATTTCAAAGATCATGGTTCCAAATCTCGTTGAAGATCGAACGTACTCTAGCTCCTGGAGATTCCGGGAAAAAAAGTGAAAATGCTGAAAATACTGAGATCTGGATCCGGAAAAACATTAAGAATAGCTTGCAAACCCCGAATTTCGCTAACATCAAGTGAGCAAATATCGAAATTTGAGGAGAACAGCTACTTGAACTAGAAACAAACTTGGAATTACATGCTTTGTCGTTCTTTACGAAAAGTATTCAAACCCAGCTCTCGTCCAACTTTTTGCTATTTTTCAAAATGACCACGAGATTGATCATTTTACATGTTGAGACTATGGAAATAACACTAGACACCATTATCACGAGACGCTTCAATGAAACTTCATTGCTCTTTTCCGGTTTGCATACGCTTTTTAATTCCAGGTAACCAGCACGCCGGGGTTTCATAATGACATTCACTTCAGTGCACTTTTATAGAAGCGTCCATCTGTGTCCAAACTTTGAAGTTTGAGCCCTTTTTTCCGCTCCATCGTCAACCGACTAGGCTGATATGTATCAAGAACGGAAGGTAATTTGAAGGAGATAATGATAGCTCTTCGAACTTTTCAAAATCTTATGTTTTGACGTCTTCTGGAGATCAAAAGGTAATCTTCCCATTGTACAAAGAGAAACTCGACCCCTTACATTTACTCTTCCAATCATATACAAGACACACGTCGAGACCATCATCGTCCCTCTCTCCCTCTCTCCTTTCGCGCAATCTGCGACACTGAAAAAGATTGCACCTGCGTCTCTTCTCCTCGCACACTCTCTCGCAATCTTAGTACCCCACTTTCACGAGAATCGCCAGTTGCTCTCGCTGCCTTCACGATTGCGTCACCGCCAAAAACAGAAAATACGGTAGTAGAGATGATCAGCAGGAGAAGAATTGGAAAGGATTACGTAATGGATTCTATGTAGTTGGAGTATAGTTACCCAAGAATCTTCTCTATTAAGAAACGCAAAGTTGTTTTTCTCTGTTTGTGTTTGTTTCCCTAGCGAAGTCCCCACTAGACCAAATTTTCAGAGTTTATCAAAAATAGAATCTGAATGATGCCCGTTAATTCACATATTTTCTAAAATTTCGAAATTTCACGTTGGCCCGAAGAGTCCCAGAGGCGCATGTCCCTCTGGTTCATCAACAAAAGAGAAATCGAATTATAAAACGATGGCGAGAACCCAAAAATTAACACGAAAAATCATCGGCCGAGTCAACGACTTCCTGCACTTCTCCTTTTCCGGTCATGCGTTTCAAATCGTTCACTTTTTGAGCTTTCAACCTGAAAAAATTTCAAAAAATTAACTACACCTCAGAAAAAACGTACTTTCTCGCCAAGCCTTTTCTGCGATTCTCGAAGAACATCTCGAGACGAGGAACGGACACTCTATACATTGCCGAAAAACGATTCATTTCTGCTGAAGTATAGAACTTTTTGTGGTCCGTAATCAGATCTTTGAGTTTGGTTCGAAGATTGTACTGGAAGTTTCGGGGAAATCGTGATTAAATTCATTCCAAAAAAACTTACCGGGAGGTTCAAAGTGCGACCATTATCGTCTTTCTCACAACCAATCATACTGTTGTCTGCTTTGGCAGTTGGTTGGATTGTTGGGAGACTCAAGGAGGGACTTGGTTCCAAGGGATTTCTAGATGGCGGTGGCGGCGTCAGACCCTGAAGGTTTATAATTCGATCAATATAAATACCAGGTATTTACGATCTCCAGAAGCCAATTATCGACTTCTAAATGCTCATGGGCACATTTGACGAGCATATCGAATCCTTCTGGATACTGTGCATCAGTTTTGAAAGCGTCGGCAAGTTCCAGAGCCTCTTTTGCTCTTCCTTCTCTCAACTTGATCGCAATTTCCAACTGCCAGCGGTACATGTCAGTGGTTGCCATTTCAGCGCACAGGTTTTTGACCTTATCCAGTGGAGCACGACCATCTAGAAGTGTCGATAGCAACGTTGGTTTCACCAAAGCGATAGCTCTGAAATTTGAAAAAAAAAACTGAGGTCAAACGGTGTGTGAAAATTAACTCACGCCTCCATTTGTGGACTTTTGAAACGGAGAACGCGCGTCACTCTACACGAACAAGTTTTGTCTCGAGAGAATGACAAAGAAAAGGGAAATTGTATGCGTCTCGCACTATCTCGTAAACTGTCGACGCTGGAATCTTTTTGGAGGAGAGAGGGGACGAGAGGGACAGAAGCATGCAGTAAACCATGGGATAGTTTTTTCAATATTTCTGATTGCGAGGAGAGTTCGATAGACGCAGAGAAATCATTGTAAGAAAACACTCTGAAGAGAGGGAAAACAGTCGAATGGAGTAACGTTTACAGCTGAATGGCGAATTTGAAGGAGGCTCGTTTCACCAGACTAAGAGGGGCGAGCCAGACAGCCGAAAATTTGAATTTGCTACCTGAAGTCTTGGAGACAGAATACAAGAGGAATAAGATAATCCTCTTATTCAGAGACAGAGTCCGCACTTCTGAGGTCGATGTCGTCTCGGCTCATTCTCATATACAAATTCATTTCCTTACTACATTCCGCTCTCTCCTTTTTCTCGTTCGCCCTTCCCGTCAAAAACCCATCACTAATGGATCATCTAATGCTAAAAAATTTTACCGGACCACCTACTGTGCAATCTAGATGTTCCTCCTTTGGCCATCTGGATTATTACCCTTCGATGTCTTCTGGGAGTTAATCCACATCAAGAATGTGCGGTAGTCGGGAGCATTTTATTAGATAGCGTTTGAATGTTTGCATATAGAGTGTCAAAGGGCGGCCGAGTGTTGCGAGTGTGCCGCGTGGCACCCGCAGATGGCCATATTGAGGTAGAAGAGACACCTGTAGAGAAGAGAAGGGGTCATTAGAAAACTGTATGCATCATCCCGGGGGTGAACGATTATCACAAGAAACCCAGAGTCGACAAATAAATAATTTCGAGATATACAGAATATGATCATGAGAAAAGGTAAATACATGGAACTTTTAACGAACTTTAAGCAGTTATGAATCTCCATTGATACGAGGCAAGAGTTGAATTTGAAGATGCACGAACATTTCGAGTTACTAGATCGTCTCCTGCGTTTTAACGGATTCTGGATTTGAACGTCGACGATTGGAGATTCCTCTGAAATTTTTCCGTACTCATCGAGTATTTTTTTTTGAATCCGTTTGTTCAAGGATAGTCACTGAAAACGAGATTCAAAAATTTACCCGTGAGTCGATGGAATTTCATCAAAGTAGCGACAGATCTCCTCCGCTGTTTCGTCATATTTCTTGACGTATAACTGAATGTCATCCTTGGAGAGCGTCCCATTGTGAGCGTTGTGATGTCGAATGAGTGCCTGACGAGCGTTGTGCTGGAATTCCAAAGTAGAAGGAGACTAGTCACAAGTGTTTCGTTACCTTCAACTTTAACCGTTTTGGGTTGTCGAACTGAACGAGGTTTTCCTGTTTGAACTCTGACAAAGAATCGATAGATTTTTGAAGCGCAACTTCTGCAACTTTTGGCGCAGGAATCGATTCCGTCTTGATCATTTCGCACGCACATTCAACCAGAATTGCGGCGATGCTTTTTTGAAACGGATCGCTGAAGTGATGACTTCCAGCCAATTGGAGAACATTGATTGGTTGATTCTTCAGTATAGCTTCCGTCATTTGACAGTTCCATTTGAACGGATCGTCGTTTTCCAGCCAAATACTAACCCACATCTGCAATGAAACCTCGTCATTGCTCAAAGAAAGCAATCAATATCCCACCAAACACGAGAGATCTGCTTTTCCATTGAGAATCTCTCCTATGCTACCCGCTTGAGTACGAACCTTTTGGTTCGGTTCCATCCTAAAAATCTTCATTGAACTTCTGTAAAATTTCATTGGGAAGGTATATTATCAGGTTCGAAGTACCTTTTAGTAGCCAAAATGAGCTTGTCTCTAATCGAATGGATTTATTAGCGGATAAATTTGCTCAAAATGGAACGAGTGAAAAAGGACGGTATGCAGTATGACATGCTGGTGAGACTAGAAGATCGCAAAGTTACATTAAACAGTTAGAAGAAGAATGGAATGTTGAGTGAAGAGTCCTCTGGAATCTGGATGGTCAATGGTTCGTCGAGTGGGACACGAGTCAGTGGAAAACGATGGCACGTCTCGACTGGCGGGCTCGGATAGCACATCAGAATCGGATTGTTGTATATGTCTTCTTCAGCGAATCCATAGTTCTCCGATGACGACAATTCCTTTTCCTTCGACGCTTGCTTCTCCTTCTTCATTATTTTCTTCCTGTAGTACGTCAGACGGCACTTTGCGAAGCGAGCCTCGACGGCGTGAACTGACATCTTGAGCTTCCTCGCAACAGTCATCGAGTTGAGAGCCTTCTTCTCCGCACGCTTGTAGTGATAGTAGGTGTCCAAGTAGTCGCAGAGACTTTTCGGAAGACCATCCTCGTAGATCGGATCGATGGAACGAGGGTAGTGACAGTAGTCGTCAAGAGTGAGGTTCTGAAAGTTTTGGGTAAATGGTGGCTATACAATGCAAGCAAAATACCTCTCCCTTCCTCTTGACGATATCTCTGTAGATACTTTGCAAAAACGGATGATGAACGGGTTCAAAAAACCCGTCACGGATGATATGCTCGGCATTCTGAAGATTTCCAGAGAGTAAGAATAGCACAACTTGAATCTTTCCGTATAGTTGGACGTGAAAAGAGTCGATTACGTTGGAGACCTGATCCAAAAGGATCCCCTGTAAGTAAAATGCAGGTATAAGAAATCCCGAACTTGCACTTACCAAAGAACGCGTGGCATGCTGTGACTTGTTCTCTAGCGCATCATTGCACATCGCATCGACAAGAGTGGCGAGCTGGGTGTTTGCGAGGCTAGAACATGAAGGTGACATTAAGGTGGTTTGTGGTCTACAACTCATAATTTTCTTAGAAAGGGGTGTTTTAGTCACTGAGTAACAAACTGCATCTGAATTCAATATCCATTCACTTACTCATTTACAGTAATTGGCCAGACCGATGCCTCATGCGGTTGCTCATTCTCTCCAACAGTCATCGTTGTTGTTGTTTTGAACGCTGGCTCTTCTTGACTCCGGATGCGCGGATTAGTACTCTGCAACGGTTAAACGGTATATAATGAGGTAACAGGTAGAGTAAATGAGTCGATTTACAGGGGGCGGGGATTAGTGTGCCTCCGGGAACATCATGACTCCTCCTCTTGGATCTGGGCAAAAACAACAGACATTAGGAGGAGGAGGAGTCATGGTGTGGGCCAAAGAAGAAGGTGACGGAAAAAGAAGTAGATGGGTCGGAGGACATGCAACCCAAAATGAAACACACGATGCAAATTGAGTGGTCTATTGGTACCCAAATTCGAAACAGAAGAGATCAGCTGACAGATTGATGAATGTTGTATTTTGGGATGTCCATCGAAGAAAAAAACATTCTTGAATGTCGCATAGAGTAAACACACGGAAAAAACAACGGAAAACTAGAGGTAATTGGGTTTGTTATGAAAATTCAAGACATGCTCTTTAATATTTTTCAACTTTTTTGTTTTATGACACATATTTCGGCTCAAGTCGGTTATTTTGGACGAATCCAAATTACGAGAACCAAGAAATGGTGCAACCTTCTCGTAAAGTAAATTCATAACTTGTTGTTCAAGGGCTCAAAAAGTCTCAATTTACTTCCTGATATCCAACCTTAGAGTGCTAATCATAGAACGGTTATTTTGAAAACATCATGAGTTTTGAAGCACGACTCAAAAATAGGTCCATGAATAGGATCAATGAGTTCGTTTGAAGAGGGAACTTTCAAAAGCGTTTGATCTCTTAGCTCGTCAGTTCTGAAAAAATCATGAGTGTCTCGTAATGAGTTAACATGTTATTCGAAATTTATGAATTCTACCGCGAGTGATTTCCCAAAGGACGTATCCTTCTCCTGAATTCTTGTTATTAAGAAATCGAAAAGAATAGAAAAACATGGACATGAAATTCCAGAAGGAAACATTGCGACTGTTACAAACAGTTCATGGGAAAATATTGTTGGAACAGCAAGAAACAAAAAAAATCTGAATCACTACCAAATTTCCCAACAGAAAGAGAAACAACATTGTCTCCTATTCCTTCTCTTTTCGTTGTGTTTTCGAGAAGGAACACACAGATGTGGCTCGAAAATAGAGAGTTCTAATAACACATTTTCCGAAAAAAATTGAAACTATGTGAATCAAAAACCAACTCTTTTTGCATAAACGCAACAGTGTGGCTCCCTGAGCAATCTAATTCTCAGTTACGTAAGTTTCATGGGTGGAAAAATTAATTCAGCTATTTCAGGGAGTGGGAGAAAAATGAAAATATTTCTCTCCGAAATCTGAGAAAATGTCAAGTGTTGAGTGTATCACATAATGACCAGTTTATGTTATCTGGGCGGATATGATTGCCAATTTCAGAGAAAAACAGAGAAATAAATGTTCAATAAACTCGATGGCGGCTCTAATTTCCCATCGGGGATAAGTTCTATGTCTGGTTTCGAGTTCACCAGACAGTGATGTTTTTGTTTTCGTCGAAGTTTCGCTCATATGATTATGTAGTAGGAGCACGAGGTAAATGACTAGAATTGGAGTGCCCTTTTTTTGGATTTGATGGATATGAGTAGAATTGGTAAATAGGTTGGAAGGTGAATGGATTAGGAGGGAAAAAATGGGGAGAATCACATCTTGACGAAGTGTTCTGTTCCTTTCAGCACGCTTTAATGAGCAAAATTGGATTGATTCAGTGCTCGAATCTAATCAAGGGGTTATTATGAGAAGAAACATTTGGTCTATTTGAAGCGAAAAGAACATAGAGATTAGAGTGTCGTCTCGCGAGACATTTCTCGCAAACATCACTAATGCTCGAAATTGTCTCGGTTCGTCTCGTCCCGTCTCGTCTCGGCTCGTGCTCGTCTCGTCTC